>VXAV01006825.1:15596-27911 GCA_013399715.1 Alectura lathami | reverse complement strand
TCTTCCAGACTTTGCATGAGCTGATGAATATACTACTTTCAGCATTAACAATAAGCTGGATTTGAAGCTGTGTTTCCTTAGTTTCCGTGTCTTGAATACTGCCTGAAGACCCCTGTTGCTCAGATGTTCTTCTGGTCAGTAGTACAGTGGTGACTTGGTTGTGTTTTAAGAAGACTAGAGAAAACATCCAAGAAATCTGCAGCACTTCTAGCTTATGTTACTTGTTCAATGATACCATGGTCAGACAGTTTGTTTTTTCTTACCAGCAAAGCAGCTGATAATTTCATTATAATGAAATATGTAATGTTTCAGGCTTCCTAATGTGCTTGCATTTAAACAGTGATACTGCTGCATTCCTTCTGCTAACCAAGCAGTCCTGAATGGCCCTCTTCTAAGCTGTGATCAATACTATGCCTTGGATCCCTGCCAGACAGACAAAGAAATAAAGCCAACATATGAAGTCTTAGAAAGATAATGTAGACCGTAATGGGAAGAAGACCGGTCCAAAGTGAGCTTCAAGATATTTACTGAAGACAAAAGTCATAAGGAGGAAGTGTAATGTAAAAAGAAGTTGTTTAAAGTGTTTGAGAGAGCCTTTAAAGTCCTTAAGAAAAGCTTAGCAAAGTATTGAAAGAACTCTGGAGAACATTGTCTCAAAATGCAAAAGAGAGATACCAGTACAAAGATAATAGGACGAAGGGGTAAAGAAGACTAGCAAAGTATATTTGCTCCAAAGCATTCTCCTTTATGGACATTCTGGTGCATTTCATCCCATAATGGGTTCTGGTTTTCTTCCTAATTTAAATGAAAAAAAAGTTAGTTCAGTTTCTTTCACAGAACATCTACCATTAAGAAGGTGCCTTCTTGCTTATTGGTGTCATCAAGAACGCATGCAGGGAGATCAATACATCCTTTGAACAGATTTAAGATTGGACTTGGCAGGATGAAGATTATTTTATTTTTTGTTCGGTAACTCTATCTAATTCCATTTATTAGCCAGTCTTCAGACCACTCTATATATTGTTTAAAACAAACTCTATAAATCAAATTTTTAAATCAAATTTAAATCAAATCAATTTAAATCAAAGTTTAAATACATACCAAAACAAACAGAAGGTCCATCTACATATGGTCTTATTGCAGAAACTAGACATAACAGTCAGGTTTCATTCACACGCGGACTAGCACTATTGTAGTTAAGTCAGTGCAACCCACTCTTGTTCCAGTTTGATTGACTTATTTTGCTTTAGCATTACCCTATTTCAAATAGATTTGAGTGAAAGCAGTAAGAGAATGCACCTGTGGGGTGTTTTATTGCTTAAATCTCTCTATTTACTTTCACACTTTTAAAATTGGTCCAGCTTTGTATGTAATGTCAGTGGACATTATGTGATTTAAGTGGTAAAACTATTTAACAAACTAGTAAAACTAGTATTTTCCATTGAGACAATTTCAGGAAACTATTTACATTCTTTTGTAAGAAATTCTGAAATATTTAACTTTCAGTACAACTTAATGTAAGAAATAGAATCATTTGTGAGCAGTGTCTACTTCGTATTCCATGACTAAAGCTTTTAAAATTAAATTTTTGAAAATACACTGTAGTCTGTTGGAAGAATACAAAGTCACAAATATAAGTTAATGGAAATCAGGGAACTCATTTTCTTTGAAAGGGTTCATTAAATAGGACATGAAACAGGCCATATAACTGGTAGCGGGAATAGATCAAGATTAGGAATAATGGAGTCAACACCTATTAGTTAATAATATAAATGACTTGGAAGACAGAGGTGGTAAGATGCTAAACATCCTTTCTGTCACGGGTTCTACATATGCAGTATCTGTTGGCTAAAAATCTTTTAATTTAAAAGTGGAGTAGCTGAGTTTGTTGATCCTGAAAGATTAACTTGGTTCAAATCTTTGTGTCATCACCAACCAAGAATATTGCATAATAATAAAAACTTACACCAGACACCATAAATGTCTGGGCATGTATCCAGGATCTAGATCAGTTTAGGTAACACTCAGATGAATCTGTTCTCAGATGTACTCGTTAACCATGCAAGTGAAATCTCAAACCTGTTGATATTCATAGTAGAAACCTTACTAATTTCATGAGAAGACAGAAAACAGTTGGTTTACCTGTATCCATGCAGATATCCCATCTTCCTAAGACTGAATATTCCCTCACCAGTGATCTGTATTTAAGCAGGTTGCTGCTGAGACTGTTACACTGGTGAGGAGCTTTGGGAGGACCTAGTTCTTGCATAAGCAGACCAGAAAAGAATAGAGGTGGTTTAAATAATAGTTTAATAATTGTTTACTGCAGTTATTCATGCTTTGAAAAGGCACTGTTGAAATGAGAAGCAAAAGAAAAGGACTTTGTTTTGTTTGCTAAGTTCTTTTATTCACCTTAGCAAAAACAAAGTTCTTCAAGATTTTACTAGTAATGCAGTATTTTTTGTGATGCAATATCTCAAGTTTTCTGTTGTATCATGCCTGACATAAAAGTATTGATTCAAAAGCAACAATTTTCTTTTAAAAGTTTTCTTATAAAACATTTGCTGAGAAATTGAGCATTTGGACAGAAATAAGTTTGAACTAAACTTTCATTTAGCTCTCTAACCCATCTGTGGGCCATAAGATGCAAGGAATATGGTACCTGAAGAAATGAAACACTGCAATATTTAGGGAACATTTAGAGTCCTTGGTTGTTTCAGAAATATTTTACTGCATCAGGTTACCAGTGCTGTAGCTGTGGTGCAGAAGGAATGCTAGCACTTTTGTCAATACCTGCGGAAGACTATCTGGCAGTCTCTTTGTTTACACACTCTCTTTACCACAGTTCTATGGTTTGTAATGCTAAGACTGTTCCTGTACTCTTTAAGCCTGTGTAACACTGCTGTGAGTTAGGCCTCAGAGCAGAAGATTTTCCTGAAGTTACAAAGTTGTTGCAGTGACTTTAAATGTTAAACTTGCATCTCCAGAATAAGTGATCCTGTCTGTTATCAGTCAAAGTACTTTCATGAAAATCATGCTGTGTTATCAAGCTTACTGCTTTTATGTTAAATGTATTTTTTCCTTTTGAGTAGAGATTACTTCAGATGTACAGATACATTATCATAACGGTCGCAAATTCTGATAACTGGAGTTGATTATGAACTCCTAGGAAGGACAGGAGAGGAACAGCATTGTATTTGCATATGCAAATACTGCTGATGGAGAAACAAGATTTATCTATAGGCTGTAATAAATGTATTGCACATGAAGCTCAGTGTGTAGATCTTAAAAATTGCATGAGTTTAAAGATAGTGGATATTGACAAAAAGTATCCAGTGTTTCCAAGGATAAGGTATTACCCTGCCATGAATTCTGAAGTACTTAAGAGCTTCATGCAATGGTAGTCATACTGTTCAGCAGAACTCTATGCATATCCTTTTGTAAAGTTGAAGACCATGGTACTTCCAACCTGTTTCCCTGTGCGTGGAGTAGAGGTGACGGCAGGTGTTTGGCTGTAGATGTGTCACCTCTGCTGTATAGAGTCAGCAAACTGGGTAGTTGATCAAAACCAAAAAAAGGCCAGGGAGTCAAAGGAATGGCCATAATACTTTCCAACTGAGTCAAACTGTTTTATTCCTGCTTAGGTAAAATGTACATTAATCTGAGTTGAGTCATGGGCTAGATTTTTTCTGGTCTTTTTTCTAACCCATGTTTGACCTAAGACTACCTCATTAGTCTAGCATAAATCTAAATTAAATCCAGTCCTGTCCAACATAGTAATTTCCTTTCTCAAAATCATGTTGGTGGAGCTCTGTAGTGATACGTGATTTTAGTCTACATACAGTGCCTGGCTCTTGTTTAGTCAAAAATCTTAGATCTTCACTAAATTCCACTGCTAGACTTGCATTTTGTGAGAAAGATCTTTAGAATCTAATGATGAGTTGTGCAATGTCATGAAGACCTGTGTCAGACTCGAGTCGTTGTATCCTGAGTGCTTGTAAGCAAAGGTAAATGAGGTGGAGAATGGGGACTGATTCAAATCAAAATGCGACAGATGAGTGTGATTACGGAAAGGAACAAGAAGGAAAGCTGTGTAGTCAAGCCATTGTTCGTTGCTGAACCGGTGTCTAGTGTCATGGTAAAAGTGATCCTAGAAGAAGTAGTTGAGAGATAGCAGCCTTCATTTTGCACAGCAGCATTGTAATTTCCTTAGATTTTGTATGACAAATGTATCTGCACTGATGCAGTCTGCTACTTGAGACATTAGCAGCTTTGCAAGCAAATGAATTGCAGTAGTTTTCTTACCAGAAGGTTCTCATGTGACTCTCCAGGAATTTGGAGACATTGAACAAGTAACAGTCATTTATGTTTGTAAAATTTTCTTTTCTAGGTTCTTACTTGTTTTCTTACTTTTCCCAACAAATTTTTCATTGTGTACTCTATAATTATCAAACAAAACTAATGAGGAAGATTTGACACTCATTCACAAATTGAAGTTTAACGCTGTTCTGGAACATACTTGGTTTGTGTTTGCATATTTCCAGAAGTGCAGTAGCTTTTGCAAATTCTGCTCTGCCTAATGTATTTTACTTTTTAAAAAAGCTGAAAAGGAGGCAGGGAAAGAGAAATCCCTCTCTGGTGTTTATGTTGTCTTCCAGACTAATGGAGCCCTGCTTCATAGAAGATGGTAGTAACAAGTACCCTGTTGTTATAAAGTAACAGGACTAGTTACATGTAGATTTCCAGAACTTGGGTTGATGATGGGATAAGCTTTCTGCGGGGAATCTCTGAAGTCAAAAGAAGCTTTTTTGAATCTCACCAAAATAATCCAGTAGAAACTTTCTCTTGTAAAATGAATTCTCTGAAGGAGTTTTCCACTGCAGGAAAGAAACAGTGGAATTTTCAGCCCTTCAGATCTCCTGCAATTTTCTTTCAATGTCTGGAGGAAAAAATAATGCTTTCTGATTCTGAGGCACTGCTAAACATTGGGTGGCAGCCCCTCATTTTCTAACCACTTCTGGGTGCCCGGACAACAGAGCTCAGAGAACTGATAAGGGAACAGTTTTCTTCCACCTTTGTGGTGTGAGGTTTGTGATAAGGGTGGTTTGGCTTTGCCTCTCCTCAGTGTCCACGATGGCACCCAGATATTCCACGAGAGGCAGAGAGGAATGCACTCAGCGAAACTTCCTTTTCGAAAGCATTTTTTACATTCTTTTATGTATTTAAATATATACTTATGTAGATATCTATCAGGTCAGTTTCCTAAAGGAAGACATGAAGACTGAATTGTCAGTTCTCTTTCTGCCTCAGTGGTATTTTGTCTAACATGGCTCTTCTTCACGTAGAAACAACAGCGTGCTTAATTTGTGACTCTGGCGCAACTTTAAAAAAATAATAAATAAGGAAAAAAAGAAAAAAATCATTTGGAGCATGATGTGAATGTGGAAAAATCACATAACTGTTTTATCTAAACACTGCAACAGATTTGCTTCCCTGCTGATCTGGCAAAATGATAGTGCCTTAGAATACGATTGCCTGTTAAATAAGTAGAGGGCAGCAAATGTCAGCTGTGTCTGGTTGTCAGAACCTGGAGAGGTTGCTGGGACAACAATATAAATTACGAGCTGTTTTGGTCCCTTAGTCAAGCCTCCCCTGCAATACTGCAGCTTGCAGGGAGAGGTCAAGGTGTACTTAGGCGTCAGCCTGCAGGGCAAGTTTTCCCCCATCCTCTGTATGCGCGTTGGTTTCTTACTCCAAAATAAGCCTGAATGAGGGCTTTAATTCTGCCGCTGAGCTAACATGTTTGTAAGCCCTGTTTGGCAGCCTCTGAGCGCCCGAGGCGGCACACAGCTGCCAGCTTTCATCTGCCCCCAGTTCCTCGGGGCGCTCCAGTCACATGGCGTGACCTGCGGCGGTGGAGACGCACCTACTGAATCTTCTGTTCCTCTGCCCACTCAGTCTGGGTACTGCACATTGCACCGGCAGCCGGCAGCTGGCCATCAGCAATCAGCTGCATGCCTCCTGCTGACAAATCTTCCGTCTCTTTTTTGTGCGAGACCCACATACAGAGATCTACTCGTGGTCCCCACGTCTACTCCCTGTTGTAGTCGAAGGACATTTGCATCTTCTGTCCCTTTACAATGGAAGGCTCTCGTTTGAAATGCATACACTTGGTGGAACTTACTGCATTTCGTAAAATCTGTGGTCTGTTTCTAGCCTGTTAGTGGGAGATGAAAGAGTTTATAGAAGCAAAGTTAAAGTTGGAACAGTAGTGCTAAATTTTAAACAGGATCATTTAAAACTATAATTTATAATAATTTTTAAAATGCCAGTGCATTTTTGAGAGACTTGAAATGTGTGTAGGTGATATTTGTGTATCTGTAAGTAATTTATAAGATACACAAGACCTTAATTTTCACAGACCTCTTGAAAATTTATTTAGCAGATTATGAAGTAGATACAAGAAGTAATCTGGTTCTGTAAGTCTGCTTTGTAAAGAAGTGCTGTAATTGTCTTACAAGATTTGTCAGCATCTCCAGTCAGAGCGTGTGTGCTGGGATGTGACAATTTATGTGTTTATATATGTATACATTAATTGTGGAGCAATGTGACCATTAGCTTTGTTGTCGTTGTCAGGTAGAAACGAATCCTCAACACAGTTAACAGTAGGTCGAAAAGTGTCAGTTTTGACTTAGTATTTACTAAACTTTTCTGTCCATAGCTAGATTATATACATACTTTTCTCCTAAGTCGGAAGTCAGGTGGCTGGTCGATATATAGAGAGATCGTGAAAGGTGTGTTAGCATCTATGGCCTGCTTTGAGTTTAGTCCTTTCATTAAAAATACCTTTGGGTCAGCCTGTGAAAGAGTCTGCCAATAGTTGCATCTTCATATTTGAATAATGCTCAACATACCCTTACAACACATTTCCTTGCCTAGTAATAGAGTATTTTTTAAATTAAAAAAAAAAAAAAGAAAGCGTTACTGCCATTCACCGTGTAAACAGTATGGTCATTTTTCCCTCAATATGCCTTTACTAAATGAAGATATGATTATCTCTAAACTGTGTACATTAAAAGGCATTATTGCATTTTTGTTGCTGAGTTTGTGATTATCTTCTAGTTTTTCATGGAGATGATTTAAAAAAAAAAAAGTTGTGAATGGGATTTTCTGGAACAGGAAAGTATCTTTTATATGTGTGATGATGAATTTCTGTGCACTGAGGTGTTAAGAATTTCCTTGCATCCGCAATTGGAAGTACAGTGTGTTTCCTTACACTTGTGCGTCCCTTCCCTTTACAACTGGTAAATCTCCTTATATTCATAACAAAAATTTGTATTCTTGAAACAGAAACAACAACATTTAGATTTCTGAAGAGCTCTCTTTTTCTTCTTTCTTGATGTATCTTGATGTAAATCTTATGTTTTAAAGGGTTTATCACCATATATGTCTAAAGGTTGTATCTGAGGTGCAAGAAAATCTACTAATTTCCTAAAACAAAAAAAAAACAAAAAAAAAAGTTAAGAAATGATAATAAAAAAATCCATCCTGGAAGAAGTGCTCACATCTAGCAAACATATCAGACAGGGCAAATAGGCTTTAGGAAGGTATCAAATATTAAAAAAAAAACAGGATATTAGACCAAATCAGGTGTACAAATTGATACAGGAAGCCAAGAGAGAGGGAGAATGTTCACTTTACAAGAAACGTAATAACAGATTGAGAACAAATAGACAAATGACAAATAGAATAATTTTGTCTATTTCTTTTCAAATCTTAGTAGTAATTGTTTTCTTGATCTTGTTTTAAAGAAAACTCTTGAAGAAACTTCTAGAATGTGTTTGTTTGCTTGTTTCCCCCCAGAAACTAGTTTGGCCTTTCAGTATAGGGGCTTTCTGTTCTAGTAATAGTCCTGTTATTTTAACATCTCTGCGTCTAAGAATTTGGCAAGAAAGTTGTTCATATCCATTATGTTATCTCTTTCCTGATAGCAGACAAGCAAACGGCGAGGTGGAAAAAGTGTCCAGTTAGCCCTATTGATGTGTAATGTTAGAAGAGACACTAATTTTAAGACATTGTTGAATTTCTCAAGAAGTTTGATATTTGTTTTCATCAGGAGACCTTATTCTTAAGGCAACCCAGCACTTTGTGACTTTGGTTGACAAATGCCAGCTCTGGATATGTGTGAGAGGCTACCCAGTACAGGGTACCCATAGAATATGTAGGATGTGTAATATCTGCTGTGTCTGACTAGGACAGGTAATAATTAAGAAGGTTACTACTTCACTGTCTATGCTACTGTTTATTTCTTTAATTAAAACAGTTTCAGCTTCCTGTTTTGAGGAAGACTAAGTTCTTGGTATTCAACAGTCGTTTTCTGTGCAGTAATGGTCTGTTATTAGCACTTGCTAATAGCAGCAGTTGCTTTTTAAGCAACTTGTTTCCTAGTCTATTGTTTCCTAGTGTGTATCAGGAAGCAAAAACAGGGGATGATTTTTTTCCCCTCTAAGAATATAAATTGTCACTAGACTATCTATCAAATGTTTGCATCTTATAGCCATTTTACCTTGTTAATAATCTGAGGTGATAGACTTCCAGCTTGTGTGGAAGACATCTAGAGTGTGACGCTACACTGGCTAGCCCTATAAACTACTCTAATTTAGTCTTAGGTTAAAAACTTATTTTAGGATGGGGAAGTCAAGTGATGCCCTGGGTTGTACGAGAGATTGTACTCCTCAGAGGAAGGTAATTTGAGGTCATGAGAAACTCTGGCAGGGTTGTCTGAGAACAGTTGTTAATCGCAGTTTTGTCAAAGTTTAATCTCAGTCATTTATACAGAGATAAAGTATATTTGCTGTTGAGTTAAACCTTTGTGTGTGTTGTGTACAGTCACAACTGCTCAGTAGGAGGTGGTGGGATTTCAGTGGTATGTGGTAGTGTTCTGCTCAATGTATTTTGATGCTTTGGGTATAGAACAATTGAGATATCTTATAAATTTTTACATTATCTAAAATGCATGTTTCTTAAATTTGTCATTAACTTATGACTCCATGATGATTACAATATATGATGTTTTTTGTGGTCTGCTCAGCTATAAATAAATAAATGTACATTTTGCAGATATTCTCTGCTAATTTTAACTGAGGCATTAAAAATAATTCCTGAGTGTAAAAAAAAAAAAAAAAATGCTCAGCTGTCCATCTGTCTGTATGGAGAGATTGTCTCTGTATTTAAAATTGCAGTACTAACCAAAACATCTAGATCTGGTGTTCCAGTGGACAAGGAAATGTCTGGCTTAGCATGCTTGACATCATTTGGAAACACAGAGATCATGTGATTATGTGCTAAATGGCAGAATAACCTGACTCCTTTGTCTAGCGGAATGGTTATTTTTGCCTTGTTTGCATCTTAGTGAATTTCTGCTTCTGTCACTTTTAAAATGTCTATTCCTAACTTGTAAAATATTGGAAATTGAATTATTCTCCGCCACATTGCTACAACACTGCAATAAATCTATTGACATCAGTGGCAGTATTCAAAACAAACAGAATTTGCCCCTCTGGTATTAAATGTAATCTCATATCAAAGCATCTCCTGTAGACAATTGTGATTTGTTGTTGCCAGCTACATTTAGCATTTTTACTTAAATGCGAAGTGTTTTTGTAATTACCTGTGTATAAAGTAATTTGTCTTTATATATACAGTTCATAGAAAAATCGACTCAAAATTGTGTGTTTTTTTGTATTAGTTTCTGGTGTTGCATATTTAGCATTCATTTCCAATCTCCTTCCTTTGATTTTATTTAAGATGCAAAGAAGAATCTAAAGCTTTTCAATGCACCAAATCTATTTTTCTTTTTGCAATAGTTTCACATGTAATTACAGCTGTCTTTGATAATAAACTGTGTGCCCGAGTTTGTAATGTATTTTATAAAGCCGAGTCCTTTGGTGAGTTGGTTACTGAAACAATAAGCGTTTGTGACAGGTTGTTTGCTGAATACTTCCTCTGTGCATATGGCAGATCATAGTTCAGTTGCTAGCAGATTATCCATTGTGCCTTGATGTTAAAAGAGGATACTTTCCAGCCTGTGTTTAAAGCTGTTCTGCACTGACTTAAGAATGGTGATGTTGAGTGGGATCTAAGAGAAGTTAGAGGAAGTTCACGGATGCTAAGGGGAAAAAATGAACACGACAAATAGATTGTAGTGATTTTAGCTTTCTGCTCATGATCCCTCATAATGGGTATTGTGAATTTTTCCACTGAATTTAAAACTGCTTTGAAGCAGGGGTGAGTTAATCAGTTCTATACTAGAACATCATTAAATATTCTTTAAATTTATAGCCAAAAGAAAACTTTTAAAGGCATGTAGAACCATTATTACTTAAGGGCCAGTATTTTAATCCCATATTTTTAGAACTGCTCTAGTCAGAAGACTGAGGTTTTGTAGACATCAGTATTTTCAACATCAATTTTAGCATGTAAGAAATTTTACCCAATTAGAAGAAGAAATGCTTGTTTTCAGGATGGTTAGGAAGAGGAATGTATTATAAAGGGATAGTCAGTAGATTTCCTTATTATAATGTGCTAGGGAATAAAGAACAAAGAATACAGTGGAATTCTTCTGTGATGAATTATATTCTGCTGTGATGACACATGTCTTAGACTTCTAATGAGTTGCAAGATCATAAAGATCTAAATCGAAGGTTCAATTTAAAATAAATTGAAAATGAATTAAACTTGCATGTGTTATTTTGGAGGTGGGGACAGCCTTTTTTGAGAAGAGCAGACGGATGAGAGAGAGATTAAAAAACATTATACTTGAAAAGGTGAATGTAAGGAGGTGCTTTTTGGATGATCTCATTTCCTTTTTAATGCAAATCTGATTGTCTAATTATTCACTTTTATTATTTATTTATTTATCCTTATATAGAAGTTAAGAATTATTACATATTGGGGAATGCAGGCATTTTTAGAATGCAAATAATAGTGCAACTATTGTACTAATATCATCTATTAGTGATAAAGGTTTTCAAGAAGAATTAACTTTGAATAAAATGAATTAATTAGAGGTNATTCATGTAGGATAGCTACTCTTTGATTTTGGACAGGTGGTGTGACTTGCAGTTGGATACCTTAATTTATTGTGTCGTTATTTATGTCTGCAATAAATGAGGTATAAGCATAAAACATGAAAAAGAAAATTAGGTATTATGCTGGTTCTCTTACTTTTTGTATTTTATTTACATGAAATATAGATTTTTTAATGGCGTGTTGCTGTGCCTTTTGTTGACCATATCTGTACACCAGGTCTGTCTGCTTGTTTCCATTGGCTTGTCATGTTCACTAATTAGGGAACTGCTGCATGATTCACCTTGTTAATTAGAGGGACTTGCACACAAAGGCCCTTCGGGCAGTGCGAAAGAAGAGCCTAGCACTAGTGCCCTGAGAAAGCTACAGCCTGTGAAGTAATTCTTCTCATCTACCTTCTATTTTTTATTTGAAATGAATAAATCATTGAGATTTTCCTAGTGGAGTGAGAATGCAAGAATTCACATCTTTGTAAGATGTAAATTATATGTGATCAATAGAAGGGGATGACTACTGTATTGTACTTACAAGATTCCCTAATTTACTACTTGTCAGTGTATGAAAAATTGCTTGAAATATTTTGTCCCCACACTGGTATTTTGTTCCCTTGATCTGTAGGAGAAATGAGCAGTAGCGGTTTTGCTGTAGTTAAATCTAAAATAGAAAAGATGTAGATTATTTAAATTTCAAGCTTGTTTTGCATCCCCGGCGGAACTTCCATTTTGCCAGTGAACCCCCAGTACTACCCCCACAACTTTTCAGGGGAAGAAGAAGGTGGATGTCTGGCTATTTTTGTTTCTCACACTGCTCTGCCTCAAATCTCACTTCTGAAAAGAGTAGCATACTTCCTATGTTGTGCATTCTGTAGTTGAATATAGCTTCAGAATAAATTAAAATTGTTTTTGTCTTGTCACTTAGACTTGATCAAACTGCAATCCAGAGTGCAAAAGAGGATGTTGTGTTCTAAGTGCACAACTAGTCTCCACACTACCCATCTCCCATCTGTTTTTGACACCTAAGAAATTAAGTTAAATCACATTCTCTGTATTTCATTAAGATCACTTATTACAGCCAAATGATTTTAGTAGACTGCTACATTTCCTCAAATTAAACTGGCAGTTTAGAGCTAAGGGTTTTGCATACTTTCCCCATGTTTTTGGTGTCTTACATGTTCTGGTACAACCTTTAATTCTTCGGTAAACCTGCCTACAGCCTCTGGGAGTTAAT
>VXAV01006822.1:44328-77428 GCA_013399715.1 Alectura lathami | reverse complement strand
TCTATAATACAAGTAAATCAGTGATCCCATATCTTTGATCACTCAGAGTGATATTTTTTTCTTTTGCTTTGGTTTGTTTGTTTTTGGTTTTGGTTGCTTTGTTTGTTGTTTTTTGCGTTCTTTGGCCCAATGCAAAAAAAAATCATCTATGCCAATTTATCACCAAATTGAAGGCTTTGTTTTCAGTCAAGTATTAGCAGTTTAATGAGGTTAGTTTGCGTTTTAATTATAATTAGTATTCTCTTTAAACACAAAGAGTCTTACTGTGTTGCAATTGTCAACAATGGCACACAAGATTTTCGTTCTGAGGAAGTAACAGAAAATCAGATAAGGATTTGGTAAAAACTCAGGCAGGTATAATTTACCTTGAACTACTGAAAGAAGAACATACTTCTACACTTCTGTTATTAGCACTCACAAATCATTACTTGCTTTTTAAACAAATAAGTTATTTTCTAAAAATGGAAGAGGCATATTATTTTTCATTGAAGTTATTCAACAATATTTCAGGATGTTTATACACTGTATATAACACTGAAATACAGACTAATATGCTTCACATTTGCAATGTAAATAAAAGAGAGATGTATGCCAATATGAAATATCAAGTGACAGTAAATCAGTATTAAATTATTTTTCCTGTTTAATTCTGAAAAACAGAAGTCTTTGCTTCTTATGAAAAAAGATTTCATGCGTTTCCTTGTGGGTACAGTGTTCAGGACGCTGTAAATAATTCCTACAGCTCTGGTCAAGTAATAGCATGTCACCAGCTGCAGGAGGGAAAGTGAGAAGTCTGAAGCACTGGCCACAAGCACTTGCCAAATGGGAGTGCTCGAGGAGCAAGGTACTCAGCCTTTCCGATGACCAGAAATGAAGGAAGGCCACAAATCATTGTGCAATGATCCCTAATGCCTAAGCAAAAAGCAGTCTCTCTCTTTTTTCCTTTTTTCCTTTTACCCTTTAAAGATCTCATCAGACATGTGATAAGGGAGTGTAAAAGAGAAAAAGTAATCTTTGCTTTCCAGTGAGGACACAGAGATGACTATATAAACAGGGCAGAGATAAATGACAACTATTTAACAAAATTAGTAATGTTCTGGAAGTTGGTATCTTCAGCTGCTATTGGAATCACAGAGATTTAAATAATCCTGCCTCAACAATACAGGGCCTTAGCATTTGTTTTTAATGCAATTAATCTGCTCTCTACTATACATTTTTTACTTATATTTTTTACTTGTTTACAGCACTAGGCATATGACAATCCGAGAGCTCTGCTTCCAGCTGGCATGCTGCAGTGATATGCATATATACCAGGCACCTTATTGCAGCAGGCTTAATAGCTTACAGGCAGGACAGACTTGCAAGCAATAATATCATTCTCTAAGACCTATCTACACAGAAATATTTTGCAGTTCACTGAAGCTGCCAAAAACTAAGTCATGCTGAGTTAAAGGTTTTGTACGACCAAGAATTCATTCTCTTTTCAAATCAATAACCACATGCAACTGATACACTTTCCATTTTACTGGTTTACAAAAGTAAAACTGGTAACTCTGGAAGGCAAGATGACAGAAGTCTGTAAAGCAACTGATATCACCTACAGTTTTAAAGAAAAATCTCATTAAAACATAAATCCCAAGAAAACCATATGAGTTCTGTGAAGAAGAAAAAAGAAAGCCTCAACAACTGTTACTGCAAATCTGCAACAGGAAACTTGAGAAACACTAGGCTACAAGATCTCTTCCTCCTCTTCAAATATGCTGTATAAAAAATGGACAAAGTCTGAATTTCTTCACACAATACATGTTTCCTGATAGGTCTTTAGAAGGATCCCTGAGTTGTCTAGCATATCCTTCAGACTAGTCCAGGAAAGATGACTGCACTATTCTACGCAAGTGTTTTATTTCATGTGCTCTTGATCACCCTGAAGGACAGTGCCTCGCTGACCTCCCTTGCCAAGCGCTCATGATGTCTAATTGACCTCCCTGGGAGAAAACTTTCCTTGTTTAGCTTCAGGTCATAACTTCCTGCTAGGCCACCCATCATCACCTCAAATAATTCCTCCTCCTCCTCTCATGTTTCTTCTCAGCTATGTCAGCTATATCCCCCTGGGCAGGCTGTATACAGTGCGCTCCTGAGACCTGTCTTCGCAGGTCATGCTCTCCCACCCTTTCATCACTCTTGTCACCCATCTTTGAACTGTTTTCATGTCACTGTGTAGTATAGGGCCCTTAATGATAAAAACAATCCATACCAATGCTCTCCTACTTGCAAGCAAAAGAATGTATACATGGGAAAGTGGATGAGGCAGGTGGAGCCTGGCTGTCTCTACAGGCAGGTCGTATGGAGGGACCCTTTGGAGCCCCACATCCTTGTGCTGGGGCCAAAGGCAGTAACAGCTGTGTGTCCCTTCTCCATTTCTCACTTACTGAATTTTCATTTTTCCTTTCTATACATTGACTTGCAGGGAGATCACATAGTCTGGTCTTCAAAAAAAAAAAAAAATACAGTTCACGTTTGCTGTTACACATTTACTTTTATAGGTGAGAACAGTCTTGCACATTAACTGATCAATGGCACCACATCAGGCACAGGAAGGATTTCTGCAGGTGGAGGAGGGAGCATTTTTCTCAAAATTATTAAGGAGGGACACGCTCTCTGTAGATTAGGTTTGTTTTAATCACCAAGTGACCTTTCAATGCAAGATCAGGGATAGCTAACATTTTATAAATGCATTCACCTTCTGTTTTCTGAATAAAAGCCAATTCTGTGTTTATACCCATACCATTGAAAAGATTGTTTTTCCTCTCTTCCCGTCTTCTCTCAGAGTCAAAGCAATTATGTAGCGTAATAATAAACCTTTAAAAGCTATGGAAATGTCAGTAATCTCTGCTGCAGTAAGTCTGACACATCACAGGATCTGGCGCTGAGAATAGAAAGTCAGCAAAGCTAAAATGATGCCTAAACAAAAACCAGGCTGAAAAAAAAAAATCCAAAAATTGAGTTCTTCCAGGCTGTGGAAAGTTTTTCAAGTATGAGATTTCAGAGTCCTTTAACTCTGTACCCTCAAAGTCAGATGGCATCTCTCTTGCTTACCCAATAGATGACGAGCAGGACAGAAATCTGGATCCATATTCTTAGAGATAAAAATGTATCACCTCCAATATAAAACAGGCAAAATAAATCTTGTGCCACCTTCAAATGGCTAATAGCTATGACCTTTGCTTAGAAAAGTTTGTTAAAATCATTCATGTCAGGGCCCATGATCTAGACACTGTCCGAGAAAATCTCTTATTTTTATTTTGTGTTCCACAGGAGGGCCTGCATTAAACACTTTTTTTTTTTTTTTTTTTTCTTTTTTTAAACAAGATTTGTTATTAGCCAACAGAATTTAATGAGAGCTGGCTGGAGTGTGGCAGAGAGATTTTTCCTCGACTACAAAATATCAGCTAAGCAAAATTGAAAATCTTCATAAGGAATCTCTTTTACATATAGAATTTTCCACTTCCATAAATTGCACACAGAATCAAAGCATGGCTGAGGCTGGCCCTCTGGGTCCTTGTGGTCCTGCCCTGCCCCAGTAGGGACACCCAGAGCAGGGTGCCCAAGGCTTCTGAGGACCTCCAGGGAGGAGATTCTACAGCTTCTCTGTGCAGCCTGTGCTAGTGCTCTGTCACACATACAGCGAAGTAGTGCTTCCTGAATTTTAAATCCAATATAAATCCCATTTATTCTCTTTCTTTTTAAATTCTTATTTTAATTTGAACTATACCAGAATACATTAAAATAAATACACCCAAATTTTAAAAATAAAGTCTTAGAACTGTCTTAAATTGCTATTCACTTCTTTTAGAGATTTTTTTTTTCCCCAAATATGAGAAGGAAAATTGTTTCAAAACCTCAAACAAATTCCAAGCAGTATTATTGCTAGGGATCCAGCTTTAGTCATTATTTGGCTTTTAGTATTAAATATTTACTAGCTGTGGAAATATGTAAATCAGAATAAATTTTCCTTCTACCGCTGCATCTTGTGAAGAACGTAGTTCTGTAAATTATATAAAAACATATATTTCACTTAAGCAGAAAGTTATTGTTCCAGATCATTCAAAAATTGCACTGTAGACAACCAGCTGCGCTTACTGCTCACCACACCAAGGAACTGTAGTTACTGTAACTCTTTGAGTACTGTTTGTCCAGCCTCCAATAGCAAGGGTGCTACATCGTGCACCCTGCATGTCGAGCCTTTTGAGACCTCCTTTCAAAGATTTACATTTTCTTTTATAAAGCTTTTCTGAATCAATCAAGATTCAATACGGGAAGATTGCCAAATAAATTACTTTTCATTTCTGCCCACAGTTAAACTCCTGCAGGGATCTGGAAATATATCAAGATCATTAGCCTTAATGCCTATAATAGACACTGCTTTAAGGTGAATGGAGCAGTAAAACAACTTAATGCATTAGCCCCTACACTCTGGAGGCCTGTGGGATCCTGGCTGGGCTCACGCATAACTCTTGCTAGCATTTCTGAGAGTTCTGGGCAGTGAAGGATAACAAAGCCTCTAGCCAGTGCAGGTCATGACAAAACACATAGGAGAAACTCCGGTCACCACCTGGTTTAGAAACATTGTTAGGATTCACTGGAAAATCATCTCATGTATTTTTGCTGGAAGCCCACTACGAAGCAAGTGACACTGCTGACCAAGCTGTGTAAGCTAACTCTGCTTCTAAGGCAAGAACTCCCTTATTCCTCCAATGGAAACCCTTGTGCATATACAAATACAAACACAAGCGAAGTTTGTCCCTGCGCCTACTCCTGCCCAAGCTACCCCATTTGCCTTGTTTATATATGATAAAATTAACCTTATTAGTTAAAAGAAATCACCATTTAACATTAATGTGGAGGATTACCTACTATGATACGTTAAAAAAAAAAAAATCCTAATGAGCTAATAATTTTTTTTTTTTTTTAATTTAGCAGGCTATGATGAAGCCAAGTTGATAATTAGAAACAGGTCTCCCCCATATTTCAGTTTATTGCTTCAGCCTTATCCCTGGTTAGTTAAAGAAAGTCACCACCAACAACAACTATTTCAATGCCAAATTTTGAGCTAATCAACATATATGAAGTCACACTGAGGATCCAAGTCTTGCGCTCAACTCTGGCACATAAAGCTCTGCAAAATAATTCATTATTTAATATTTTAAAAATTGGATAAAACTAATTAATGCCAAAAAATTAGCCCTTAGCACAATATTAATTACAAGTTTGCCCAAAAGCCACATCCCTCTCCTAATTAGCCTTGATTTTAAGAAATCATCAAGAAGAAGATCAAACATACAATTCCTACTTTGTACTTCATAAAAACACTGTGAGTCTGCTGCCAAACACCAGTAATGTATCCTTTTGCCTTGAGTTTGGACATTTCCACAGCCAAGCCATTACTTACAGGCAAGTTATGTTTATTTTCTAACACACCATAGTAGATTTTCTGGTCACTTGTAAACCGTGGTTGAAATCCAGGTCAAAAGTACTGGGGTGCAAGACAATCAAAATAAAGAAGAATTGCCCCACCGAACTGTGTTTTATATCAAAAGCATCCATTTGGCCCCCACTGTCCCACTTGTATAAACTGCAAACCTTGCATTACATGAAGCACATGATATTTTAATATTCTGACACTGCATCTGACCAAGAACATTTGATGGTTACCAACCAGCACTGTCAAAATCTACCGCTTCCAAACACTTGGCCAGGTATCGCTTAAGTGCATAAGTCATCATATATGTTCTCAAAACTCTGATAAAAATAACTGTTTACTGACCTCATTAATAAAAGTCTGGGCTCCCCGTGGGCTTAGAAGTAAGATAGCCCTTCGCAACGTGTCCCGATAGCGGTTCAGCTCTTCTGTTTTCATGGTAGTGAAAAGGTTGGCAAAGACTCTGCTGATGTTCCTGTCCACTTTTTGTAATGACACGTCAAGTCCCAACCTGGAGGCCTGATCAAGAAATCCCTGCAGTCCGCGTATATCTGTAACAAAGAAGAAAAAATAAATAAAAAATCAAACATTGCATCAACCTTTGCCAATTAGGCAAGCATCGCTAATTAGGTGGAAAAAGACTTTTTTTTTCCTGCAGTGCTGTCAGAAGAACATTCCACACAGCCTCACAGGTCTAAGGCAGCTGTTGCCCACAGTTTTCACCTGCAGGGAAATCCCACTGACTGCCCTTCACCGGAGACCTCTGGAAGAGCAGCACATGTGGCTGCGTGGCTGTGGGTACCTCCCTCAGCAGCTCAAGGCCACAGGGCTGAACGCTGCACAGGCAGTTCCACCCAACCAAATCACAGCTCAAATGCAGAAAGCCAGCAGTGGATGGATGAAGCATTCACCCCTAAATCTCTCTCCTTCTACCACAACCTGTCTCACCTAACAATATGCCTACTTTTTCGATAGAAGATTAAGATACCCAGAGTATACACAACTCTCCTTTTGATCCTCCCTTTCCCCCCACACTCCCTTCCAAATCTGCGCAACCATACACAAAGCCCAAAGCTCTTAGAATATACTAGTGTAAAAATATGGGAAATTATGCAAACAAATCCCTTCAAAACTTGTTCATTTGAGATCTGTCCCTCAACTTCAAGCTGATTGAATAAAACTGGATTTCCTAACCCAATTTGTTATGGCATTTACATGGAGGAACACACATTTCATTATATTTTCATGGTGAAATCTTCTGGTTCAAACTGAGCTCTGTCTTCACAACTATCAACAAGTATCAATAATAAATGTCTGAGTTTTTATTTCATAGTGAAATATCAAGCAAGGAAAAGGGCAAAGCTTATACTGAACCTGGTTGCTCGCAATATTAACAGTGACCTGATCTCGGCTGTACCATGACATGAGGAGCTCTCAATTTTACTTGAAACACGTATAACTTCTTTCGATAAGAAGATATTTTTAAACTCTCTTTTCCTGCATTCTCTTCTCACACTTGTATTGTGAAATTTCAAGGTTCTGAAGTGAGACTGAATGGTGTAAGTTAGAATAAGCATCCAAATAGCTATCTTTTCTAAAGCAAAAAGGACAAAACCTTCTGGACAAACAATTTCATGGAAGGTAGCATGTTTAACTCCCCCTACAAGTTCCTGCATATCTTCAGAAGAAAAGCTGCCTTAATCTACCTGCATTTTTTTTCTCTGCTGTGAAACAATGATTCTCAGTCTTGTGAGCAATTACAAAACTTGAACAGGTCTTGTCTTATTGGAGAAAAGGATGAGGATGACACCTGACAAATTGGGAATGATTTTCAGCTCGTCAGTGCGCATGGTGACCCAGCAGGCAGCTCTGGGACAAAATGCATTACACAGATTACATGTAACTGTACTGAGATGTCCCTCCGAATGTGCTGTAAAATGGTGCTATGCATTGAAGACCCAAAGCTGAACACTGCCTTGGCATTGCTGCTTTGTTATATTGCAGGGGTTGCCCTCAGTAACTCTATTTCTTTTTCTAAATACATGAGGAAACTGGGTAAGTGCTGACTTACGCGACCCACAGGACCTGGGAAACCCAACCCCAGCCACAGCCTGTTTTAGCTGTTGTACGTTTGCACTTTATCTAAACGTGGAAAAGGTCGTTAATGTGATTAACTCAGATCCAGAAAGCTGCCAGATGCTGACCAGAGCAGACTTGACTCACGCAGAGTTGCTAAGGTTGCTCCAGCCAGGCCCACCCTCAGGACAGCTGCCCTCGTGGGGGCTCTGCAGGTGACACAAGCAAGTCTACAGTAGCTCTGTCACACTCATATGTATTAGATGTGCTTAGTCCCCAAAATTCTGAGTCACCGAGGAGAGGAAGGGATTGGAAAATGCCAGAAGAATTCAGTACTCGTATAACTGCTAAATATTGCAGGTGTGCTGAAATAATGACAGTGACAAACAGCTACTGTCTACAGGTTAAAGTGTTTTACTGAAGTTGTCAAGCTAAGCCTGGATTTTGCTAATTTAAATTCAATAAACTTGTATTCACATACTCTCACTTTATGGATCTATGATAATAGAAAAAGGTTTTTTTGATGCTGTTTAGTCCTTCAAAATTACTGCTGTTCTTGGCAAACACTAAGAAAATACCTTTTTAAAATATGCAGGTTACCAACAACCTGACTTCTGTGTAAGCATCTGCTTACAAAAAATTAACTGTGCTGATATTGCTCTTGTTTTTTTGCCTTATGTTTTCAGCTGACCTGATGAACTACCCATTAGAAAAATTGCTTGAGACCAGAGTAAAATACTTGATGAAAATGGCACAGTATTTGGACATGGAAGAGCATTTTGTATTCCATCACAGCATTTTGTATTCCCTCACAAATTTTTGCCCCAAGGAAAACAGCTTATTTCCCAATTAAAAGAAATGGAAAGGACTCATACTCTTTCCAGCTTGACAACAAAGAAAATTTTGAGATGGAAAAAACTGTCCAAGCTCAAGCGTACAAGCACAATCTGTCAGTGTTTCACAAATATAAATGAACGTGAATTTATTCAGTGTTGGCAATTAGAAAGAACTGCATGACTGTACCTTCCTGAACGCTGACATGCCCATTCCTACACGACACTGGGGGGAGGAGAAGGCTTGGTGGGAACTCAGAGGTGGAAGTGGGAACTGCAGAGCAGTTTGCAGGAATGACTAACTAATTTAGCTCTCTGATTAATGGGACCTTTCTTCTCAAATAATTATTTGCAATTGTTACCAAGAGGGCAATCACTTCTTAAAATACATGAGTGCATAAACACACAAGCACATGCACATATGCAGGAGCATCTGCTTATAAATCATAACAAATTAGGCTTAGTTTTATTTTCTCTGACATACCACATAAGAAAATAATTTGATGTCCTCATTATTTTTCTACATTTAGTATATCACAAATCCACGCAGCATAAAAGAAAACCTGATCTTTGTTCCATGGTAGTTCAAACAAATACAAAAATTCAGTTATAATTCTCTTTCAGCTTCTCATCAAGACAGTTCATCCTCCACTTTCTTCCTATCAAATTCATGTGGATTTTGATAAAAATAAAGGATACCATAAATGCATTCGTTAAAATACATGTCTATTTTGTATCCTGCAGTCTTAATAGCGACTGTTCCTTTTCATTAATATTTAGAATTTAAAGTTAGAGTAATCCTGAACTATTACTAACAAAGTAATTCCTTGTGCCTAATTATTTCATACTTCATAGGAAAGTTATAGCAATCCAAACTCAATCCCAGTCAAACATTTCTAACTAGAATATCTGATAAATTAAACAGCATTTTGCTGTATTTACACAACTTCTCTCCATGTCTGCCTTTACCTTTCCACGTAGTTACACTTTAGCTTAGGGTGTAGCCTACACTCAATGCTAAAAATTGTATAGTATGATTTTAATTATCCAACTGCCCATGTGAACCTGGTTTGTGCATGTTTAACATGCCAAGAGACAACAACTGAAATGCTCTGTTTAGCAAACATCCATTTCGTGTCAGTGATACAACACTTCCACTCCAGAAGGAAGATGACACGACACAAAACGCATTGAGGTGAACCTTTCTCAAAAAATTTATCTGTAAAATCATATAATAACTGAATATGTATAAAATACTCTAGTCTCAACTACAATCGTTTGAAATTAGCAGGTTGCAATTGGAACTAACTTGCTAGAGCAGGAAACTTGTTTTGAACTCTGTCCCTTTCTGTTGGATCTGGCTTGAGAAATACTTGCTGTGGCTGTGAAGAATGAGATGATTTCAGGAATAACTGATACAAGGAGGCAAGGAAAGCCTTGATGCACTGCTAAGATAAGAATTTTTTTCCACTGTGACTGTAAAACAAATGTTAGCAATTAAAAAAAGGGGGTGGGGGGGGGCTTTATTGGATTATAAGAAATAATCAAGTGTATTATTTACTGCTTGAGGTTATGCTGATCACTGCACTGCTTTCTTGGAAGACATGTCTAAAAGTATAGCATCATATGTGGCATTAGCTTCCTCTAGGTAAAGCTTTGTCATTCACATAGCAATCCATTTTTATTGTATTACTTATAATCTTGATCATAGAAAAAAGACTTTGTAGAGTCTATAACATTTGCTGTCATAAAACCATAGGATCTGATTATTGGCCTTGACACAAGCAGCTGAAAGCTAACATTTTGGTGTCAAACTGCTGTACAGCTAGGCACAGCTGGCCTTTAAGGCTGGCTCATTGTAGAACAGTATTTCCAGGAGGCAGGGAATGATATATTGTCTTTTCAACACCAGTTCCTAATCCCAGTTGACAGAAACAGAATCAGCGCATGACCAGGTAACATTTTACCTTGGACAAAAAAAAAAGCTGGAAGTAAACTGAAGTCCCAAGCTGGGGCTGAAGGCAGGGCTAGAGAAGCTCTTACAAATAATTTCACACTCTTTCGTTCCCATCACCAAGTAAATTTTAGGAGGACTGAAATATCATCACCAAGCTCTATTTTCATATAACACACACGAATCTTTTCACTTGTACATTTGTAAAAGGGAAAAGTAAATAAGTGTGAAAAACAATGAGAACAGGCAGAAAAAGCCTGAGCTTTTGAGTTGTCATTTGCTTGTATGTAGGCTCTACACTTCACACCTTTTCTTCAGCATCAGATTTATCTGAGCATAATTTTGGTGATATTTTTTTACGCAGTGACAAGCATGTCAAGGAGGCTTGGATGGTTTCATTATTTTAGCACTTATACACTTCTATAAATACATTCAATCCTTCCAACAGTTTAGAAACAGTATCAAGGAATTCTTTCCTTACGCTTAAGCTCCAAAAGCAGACAAAAACTTTTTTTTTTTAATGGATATTTCTTACTTTTAATACAAGGCTATTCTGCTTCATTGTAGGTTTGTCTCTTCTGACTACAAATTGGGCAGAATACAGAATCCAGTTGTAATTTAGTTTCTCAGAACAGAATAAAGTACAATTCTAAGACTCGCCAATTTGAAGGATAATCCATAAGCACTCTGAAACAGGTCTCTTCAGCCACTTCATTTTCATGGGTTTCATTTAATTTTAGAGTGACCATTGTCTCTCATTCCACAACTGTAATCTGTTTACATATGAAATAAGGAACAATAAGACTGACATAAGAAACAGATGCACATCCTGGAGATCAGACTTCTGCTGCATTGTAAGCTTTCTGAATGAATGATTTTGAAAACCATCTTTGGGTCCTTGCAGCAGGTATTAACCTACTTGAAGAATTTGAATATACTCCAGTATTTCAGAAAAATGAAAGTGGACATACTTCAGAAGTAGTTCCTTTTCTTATGTTAATAACTAATGAAATTCTCCTCCTCCAAACAATAGAAAATCGATTGCTAGTTATGCTTCCAGGTGGGAACTATTTTATACATACCATCTAGAAGCATCTGAAATTTTCAACCTAAAAGACTCACAATTAGACTCTAACTGTACGAATAGAGTGATTAGACCAGAAAGAATAATAGTGAAGTCTGTTACAAGATATATGACTAAATCAGTATTTGAATGTAAATTCTCCTTAGTTTCCATTGGCAATGTGAAATGATATTGGTAAGGCCTATATTCTGCTTCTAATAAAAGGCTTTTTTCCCCTCTACTCTTACAACCTCTCTCCACCTACCACATGTCTGCCTGTGTATTTCAACAGTCAGTGCTAAGATAATTGCTAAGAGCCAGATAATTTCTATACAAATGATGGAGTTCACAATTTCTAAACTCAGTGATTCAGTTACTTCATTTTTAAGTTTCACTTCAAAAAATTTCTGCTAAATAAAACCTTCTCCTTATTGCATGCTTTTAGATATATCAAAACTCCAAGTAACAATTTTGCAATTTCACTTTTTTTTTTTTTTTTTTAAAAAAAGGAACTCTGTAACCAATAGTCATGAAAGAACAACATATCTGTGAAGCCATAACTCTACTCCAACAGTTATTCCAACAAATCTTAACGTGAAACCAAGCTCAGCAATTAAATATGATTTTTTAATTATTATTATTCTGCTTATGTAAGAAGAGTTGTACTAGATGAAACCAAATGAGGTCTGCCTAACTCAGTAACCTGTCTCTGATAAACAGTGTAAAACAGGAGCAATCATGCAGCGATGCTTCCCTCTAGCATTCTCCCGACAGCTCACAGTTGACACTGCAGGGAAATCATCAAGCAGATGTAGTTTTTGTGTATTTCTATGCACTCCACAGGTGTGTTTCTGCATTGCAACTCTCAATGGCTTTGTCTTTCATGTACTAGCACAGTTTCCCCTTAAGCCCATGTAAACACTGAGCATCCAGATTAGTGCATCTTCAGCAGTGTTAACTTGGAAATTTCCAGGAACCCACTGGACTCTCCGTCCCTTTTTTCTTCCACCTTACTTTCCTAGATAGTTCTACCAGCACCGATCAGATGTAAAACAATGCGCCAGTACTGACTCCCCAAGACCTATTAGGCACTATTATCAAGGCCCTTCACATCTAGAAGCCGCCTAGTCTCTTCCCAAAAAAGCTTGAAGGAAAAAAAATTAAATTCTGAGATTTCTGGAAAGAATAAAGCCAACTATCAGAAATGCAAGCTTTGAAAGATACAAGGAGCATTGATTTGCCATTTAAATCTAGATCACAGGCTGACATTTAACCACCTCTCAGAAGAAACTGAAAATCTTACCATGCGAGTTATGATACAAGCATCAAGGCTAATCAAATGCAAAGGTCTAATTAGAACCCCTTGAGATATCAAAGGCTGAAGCCTGTATAATGGCAGTAGAATTATTTTTCTTGAGCAGTTGTACTGCATGCACAGATTCTGTTCTTACATTTAAAAAAATTAAACAGACTACAAATAGAGACAAAACATAAGTATCGGTGATTTACACTCCTGAATGGATGAGGAAGAGACAGAACACGTCAGGAAGCCAGATGTGTTGCATATACAAGCACGTTATCTGACTTGATTCGTAACAGGAGACTGACATGACTATTAAACGTATTGAAAGTTACTCTGCACAACGGGTGCTTCATACCTGCTTCATAGCTGATGGAGTCTGAAGGTAAATGGAGCTTCCCTGGAGGCCCAGGAACACAAAAGCTTTTTAAAGGCTACATCAGCCCTTTCACATTTAGCATGAAAGGTCAACTCCAGGTCTCTCCTGCTGGATTTTAACACTTAGCATTCAAAAGCACAAGGGAAACCACCTCAGGAAATTCATTACTGCTGGAAAAAATGTGGACATATGCTACAATTGTTGTAAAAAGGGAATTCGCTGAAGAACTAGCATTTCCATTCAAATCATTCATTTAGTTCTTCCAAGTGCAATAATTGCCAACTGTTTGCCCAATGGTAAACCACTCACATGAGCTGTAATAGCTCTTCATCTCATTACTACTTTTAAAGACACTACTTAGTGTTACTGCCATATCTTCTTATGAGACAAAAAATAGAGGTAGCATGCTTTTGCTGACATATGCCCTAAGTTTAAACAGAAGACTTTTTCATACCACGTAGATAATCTTTATGTAATGAAGATAAACTACTGATACTAATATTTACTATGGCTGTGTATAAGCAAATCTAAGTCTCCATGAACCAGCATGTTAAGAAAATGTATTTTCTTTCTTTTGGAGAGCTGAGACAGATCTTCTTAAAGCCATATGATTTTGCATAAAAATCTGAATAAAAATGTAAGGTTGGGTTTGCAGGACTGTAAGCCTGTTTGCTTTAACGCATTCTTACTGCAATGTTGATGTGATTGTATTTTAAGTTTGGTTATCATACTTTGACCCATGGTGCACATCCTTCATAAATACAACCAGTTACCCTAAGTAAGGGTTAAGCAAATGCAAACAAGTGCAACCAGAAACAATATGAATGGACAGAGGGAATGCCTTAAACAGTGAGGCAAAAGGCTTCTCTTCACCTTTAGAGGAAACATGAAGTCACCTGAGAATTTGAAAGGGATTCGTTCTGTATAGCTTTATGAAGGCAAGTGTCCAGCAAAGAGAAGGCAGAATCATATCCCTTCCATTTTAATGGAATGCAGAGTGAGTGTCCCTCTTGTTTAAATCAACTTTAAAAACTACACATTCCACACTCAAGAGATACTGCAATAAAATTACTGCAGATAAAGAAATTAAATTTCCCCTTGAGGAAAGGCTACTGGCAGGAAGACCTTACTCTTTTATATGTGCAACAGTAATTATTGCTTGCATCTATATAACACTTTTCAGCCAAGGAGCTCAACCTACTTTATAAACACCTGCACTGTATAATAAATTATACACTACAAATACACATTACAGGAGCTAGTTGCTGTTATACCTACTTAACTACATGTCAGCAAATAATAATTCAACTCTGTTGAGGGAACTTTCTCCCACTGCAGTGTTTCTGTAGGTTCAAGCAGAAGTCAGGGGCCCTGGGCACACAAGTGGCAGACAGGCTTTCAGAGCTGCAAGCTCTCATCTTGGTGGGACCACCTGGGGTCTGAGATCTCCTGATTGAGATACCAGCAGTTCTCTCCAAGGTTTCATAACATCTCCAGTCTCTAAGAAACCTGGATGCTGCATTGGTGGATGCCACATTTCTACACCATCCCTTGCTTTTCAGAGCATTAAGCACACAGTGGTGTGGTGGCACTGAATCCTAGCCTTGCCCTGAGCCTGACCACCATGAGCACAGCTCTCTGACCGTGTCAGCACCAGGCCATGGTCACCAGCAAGGCTCTGTTACCCTGCCACAGGCACCACACAAACATCGGCTCCCATGGAGCAGGCATGAGCATGGGCTGCGTGGAGCTACGTGGCCAGTATTTGCTGACTGGCTGACAAGCCAAGGGCAGTGGTGAGCATACTTTTAGCTCAGCACCCAAGAAGAAGGACCCTGAGGGCACTCTGTTTTACTCAAATGTTGTTCATCAGGCTGTAATTAGGAGGGTGGCATCTCAAATCTGGAAAAGTTTCATTTCTTTGGCTAGCAGTTTGACTCACAACATGCATTTTCTGTGCATTTTCCTATAGATATTGAACGCAGAAGATTAGAAGAATTGTGTATCCTTCTTTACTTTCCTACTTTTTTAAAGCTCATTTTTGCAATACAGCCTCCATAAAACTGTATACAAAAAAAATGTAAAATCAATTACAGACTCCTCTGTTTTCCAGTGTTTTCTGTTAAAAATGAGATAAGAAGGATGCCTACTGTGGTAACAAGTCTCTTGTTGTGGCAGGAGGGAGCTGAAAGCAAAGACTAAGTTCGTGTCACATATAATGACCATCAATTAGTCTGTCTTGTAGTACGTAACAAGCAAAAAATCAATTGCTGATTATTCACTTGCATTATGACATCTACTTTTAACATGATGGCAAATACAAGTACTCTATTCTCCACCAACACAACTGATCCCAGAGGGGAAAAAAAAAAACGTTCTAGAGAATAAAAACATGAATCTACTTATACTTTGTCATCAGCTAAAATCTCCCCAGGCATCCCTCTGTTAGCTTTTAGAAAATAACGAGTAATGATTACTGAGAAGACTGGTAACGCTGAGGTGGTACACTGTGCCGAGTTTAGTGCCAAGAGATTCTCCACTAATCATGTTGTAAACAGAAGTAACACATTTTAACAGACTGAAAAATGAGATGTTGTAGGCCTTAGTCCTACAAACATTCAGGCACTTATTTAGCTTTGTGTGAGGAATCTCAGCGCCAAGTCTCCTCCCACGCACGAAATCTCTCAATTTATGAATAAGTGTTCACATAGTTACTGCACACTGTGCAGTATCCCTGTAGTAATAATCAAGATCAACACTTCTGATGTGTAGAGTGCACTTCTATCTTTCAGGATGTGAAGCCCTTTTTTCTTAAATCAGTAATTACCAAAAAATGAAAAAATAAAATAAAAAAAAAAATAAAGCTGCACACCTTTTTAACCAGCAGTCCTCTCCAGACTGCAGGCAGGTATTACTCAGCTTGTGGCCATGATGCAGTTTTTCTGAAGGCATAGAAAAATTACTCTTCAAATGCATACCTACTATTGGTTTCATACTGCCCCAAAGACCAATTTCTCACATTTCATCTAAGCAATCCTATACAAAATTAACAGCCATCTTGAAAACATAGCTTTTCTTCTTCTCTTTACTATATTTGTGTAGAGCAGTAGCAAAGAGAAATGTTGACAAGCTTTGAAAAATACTGTCTCCTCATTTAAAAGAACAAAGTGGTTATAGAAAAAGATTATGGAAAAATAGGGGCATGATGCTACGTAGACTTTTCTAACTCCACTATCATGTCCTACCCACGTTTAACTATGATAGGATATGCTAGTCCAGGACAAGAAGGAAGTCCCTCATTTACTTGTCAAAACCATCCCCAGTCTGTCACCAGTATAAGTCTCCAGAAAAATTCCAGTCACAACTAGGAAGTTATTGGGAAACCTGAATGTGGAGATACTGTAATGCTTAAGACAAGAAAAACAGAGCCTCCTAACTGCATTCAGAAGTGGGAAGTATTCAGGGTTCTATCTCAGTTTACTTCAGTGACACTGGTTTTGCGTTTGCATACTTACAAACTTTGCTGTTATGACAGCAGATCCCATGCAGATTTACATGAGAAAATGAAATGAGAGCCATATGCCTCAATAAATTTAAATTGAGATTTAATTGTGGGACTTATCAAGACAAAGCTTCAGTGCAACTCCCCCAGAATCTGACAAGATTTCATCTCCTGATTACTGCCATTAATACAAAGGCCAGTTAGGAAGTCCAACATACCCTAAGGTTAACAAGAAGAGATCTACTTTTTCTCCCCTCATTATCCTAATTCCTTAGCTAATGTCTTGTAATTTACTGGAAAGGCATTAGGTAATTCCAAATGTCATGGGGAAAAAAAATGATCATTGGAAACGGCTGTGAGGAACATTGCTGGCTGAGCAGCACCATGTAGGCGCTGGTACCATCGGTGGTGCTGGCAGACCCGCATGCCTTAATGCTGTTCGCCAAAGCAGACACTGTGCTAATTGCACTTACTTCAAATAAAGCAACAGCTCAGAAGAGGACAAGATGTCATGCCAGAAAGGATAGGGTAGTATGTTACTGCCAGGCACCCAGAAGTCCATCAATCAGGTAAGGACAAGATTTTAACATCATGACTGACTTCTGGTTTTCTTATTCCTGCAGAATAGCTGGAGAGGGGGAAACAGAGCCTTCCCCTCAAGAAACAATGCAGTGAAAGGAAAACAGAAAAAAAAAAAAATAAAAATGTAACTAATAAATTCACATTAATTTTACATAATTTAATTCCTGAGGGTAAAAAAAATCCACTAAATCTGCTGAGTTCATTACAACAGTTCAGCATGTGATGTATCACTGTAAAAGCATGGAAAGTCTATTTGAACTCTGGATGAATCTGCTACAGGTTTTCAGATTAATACACAGATTTAAATCTTTACCTTTGACTTTGCTTCTCACCCAGGTAAAATCAACCCCAGCTTTTTTTCCTGAGACACAGTACACCAAGCTCTGCCTCTTTATGGCTGTAAGGTAACTTCCGTGTACGGTAAATAGCCATAAATACAATGATGAGATAAGGGCTCTAACTCCGGTTCTCCTAACTCATTCATGCTCCAAGTATGGCTAATGCCTCTTTTAGCTGTCTTATGGTTTGACCATAAGCATCATGATAATCACAGTGCTCTCACGCTACATAATATGCTCTAGCAGTTCTGTGCCTTTGAAGCATATTTGATTATTATGATTAATGAATTTTTGGGAGGAGTGGGGCAAGAGACTTCTTGTTAGCAGAATGTGACCCGGATCACTGAAATATTAATTCTTATGAAAGCCAGCTGGAAATCTTTGGAAGGCAAATTAACATTGAATATTTTTTTCTTCCTCATCTTTCCTATTTTATTGTCTCAGCCTCCTCAAGTTTTAAGCAAAAATGAGGTTCATTCCAGTTTGAGAATCTCTTCCAAATCCCTTCATTCACTCATACAATCCTCCCTTCACACAGCCATTCCTCACACTACTACAATGTTGTTCTTGGTCACCGAGTACATTAACAGTTTCCATCTGCGGCTTCCTCCTTCTCAACCTTAGCATTTATTTAGATTTGCCTCCTGATACAAAGCCACGATGGCTTACACAGCAGCACAGACAACACAGCCGTAAACTTCAGGGAATGAGACAGCCATGTAAGCTGCTGGAAACACCCTTATTTCAAAACCTCCTGGCAAGAGGCTGCAGATACACTTTCACACTTCATTTCTTTTGACATGTCCCCAGAACCACTGCTGTGCATATCTAGTGACAGTATTTGAAACTCCACATCCCAGACACCTCTGAGGCTCTAGTACACTATCTACTATTTGCATGAAAAAGAATCATTTTTTTCCCCTGAAAACAAGTACTCACTGTCTGTATGAACATAGCGCTTTTGCTCAAAAGAGTGGAATGAGCGAGCAGCAAAATGTGCTTTAACACCAGAAAGAGAGGGAGCTGGAAGGTAGGCTCTTGAGAGTTACTGGGTCACTGATTCAATTCTTCATACAGCAGGATCTATTTCTTGTGTAAAGTGTCTAACACTAAGAAGGCTCAGATGCTAAGGATAGTAATAATAGGATCCAGATTCACCTTTTCTTTCATCCACTATTACCAAGTCTTTCAAGTAAATAAATAAATAAATAAAATTGCATATTCTCTTGTTGTTTCTGCTCATGTATCTCCTATCTGTGCACTCACATTCCCCTCCAGGACAGTAATTCCCACATCCTCTTATCTCCTGTGCTGGGCAAGATGAAGCAGGCTTTTTCTTCTCCTGTAACTGGCCTCCAGCTCCTGGGGTAGCTCTAATACAACAGCTACCACAAAATAAATTAGCTGGGCTCTTTTTTCCCCAGAGACTCTTCACAGCCCACCTCATTCCATGCCATACAACTTGGCAAAAACAACATATAAGGCTAGAGATAACTAAACTGAATTGTTCAGCAGAGTCACTCCTAGATTTACAGGAGGAAGTTTACACTCAGAGAGTGTAACATAAGTAAGTACTCTTTTCCAGGCCCTCCTAGAAGAAGTCCTACAGAAAATATGAAGTCCTGCTTACATTTCTGCAGTACGAGAGGCAGGGAGAGTGAATAAGCCTCCCCTGCTATATGAATAAATAACGAGCAATACAAATATCTCCCTCGAACAAACAGGGCACAATTTAAGCATGGAAGCCAAAAGAGGAATATTAGAATGAATATCAAGTAGTTAATTGAGGATAAACTTATAAGGAGAAAAAACAAAAAAAAGACCACACATACTTTGCAGTTTGCTGATGACAATTTGAAGAGACAGTGAGTACAAAATCTACTTAGAAGAGAAGAGAATGAATCATCCGAAATTTGCAGTGGATTTAGTGAAGTGTATAGTCCCATGGGCTAAAGAGATGTGAACAGAGATAGTAGGGTAGACTGTGAAAATGAAACAACTGGACACTGAAAAATGCCATGGGAATAGTGAGGCAACTTCTTCTAACAACTGCTAAAGAACAGAAAGGAAGAAAACAACACAAATGGAAGGGCATTGCCAAGCCTGTTACTTCATTTACATTTTTTGACCTCATTCTGAGGAAAAAAAAAATTGAGATTAAAATAAATGAACAGCAACAACATCACAACATCTTTCTTCAGGCTTACATTCCAGAAAAGTGGAAAGGATCCTTCATTAGCAAAGACAAAACAAATGGCAAAAAAAAAAAAAAAAGAATAAAAAATTAAAAGCAGTAGTTATTATCTAAGTGAGATAATCACTCCATGACAGTGTTAGTTCTCTACTAAAACAGCTCAAACAGGATTCTTTCTCTCAGAGGCAAAGATCTTCATTGCTTCAACTCTCATTTGGAAATCAAGTGTCAGATTCACCGTTTAAGATTTCAGACAATATATGTTTATGCATCAACGTGGATGATCTTGTGGATGATCTAACAGTATTAAGGGTGTTAAATTCCACCTTCAGAAAACTCTGTCCCCTGTGCTACTATCTCCAGTGGTTCCCACATGGATGCCAGCCCCTCCTCTTCTTCTTCCTCCTCTCCCCAGTCCCACACAAGGGCAGAGGTGTCCTTCCCACTGTTCCCATCCCCGGGGTACAAAGGAACAATTCCCCATCTCCTCATTCTGCTCCTATCCCTCTGCTGCCTAACCCTGCCCTGGATATGCCTTTGGAAACACACTCTTCAAGGACAACATTATTAAATAAACAGATAAATACAAGGACTTGGCAAAATTGCAGGAGGGCAAATCAAATACTGTCAGTGAGCAGAATACCTAGAGGTGTACTACAAGAAATCTCACCAAGCATAGTCTGGTTTCTGACTGCAGGAAATTCAATACAAGTGTTCATGGTAGCATATCTTCCTACATCTGCCTAGTGAAGTTGTCTTCAACCTCTAAGACCTACCAATACGGTGGATCAGAGCATTAGGATATTCACCCTCAAAGAGCGGATAATTGAATTACACCAACTGCAACTCTCATCCTCTGTAAATGCCACTGTTTTCTTATGCTCAGAAGCCCTGTTTCCTTAGACTTCCAAAAGAAAAGACAGACAAAAATAATTAAAAAAAAGGATGTTTCCAGTAAGTCACATTTTTTAATAATAATGTACAAGTAATCACTTCTGAATCATACTTGAAAACTTCCAAGTGAAAAGGCTTTCAGTAGTTACTAATCTGGGTAATCTTGACGGCATTGTACAAATTCTGATTGAGAAAGAGACTCCTGCAATATGGAGGGGTTAATTCCTTCAGTGAAGTGCAGACAGGAAACTTTGAGGATGACCAGAGAACTGATGTCACTTCAGCCAGTGCGTAAGCAAAGCAGCTGCTGCTGCTGCGCAGGTCCAGCGTCCACTCTTCAAAAGAGATGCTAAAAATCTAGAGCAGGTCTACAGAAGTTATTGGGTCTGGGAAGCATGCATTACAACAAGAGACTGAAGAGCTTCAGCTTGCTTGGTCTATAGAAGAGAAGGTTAAGACTAATGCTAATTTAAACAAGGATAACATTTGTGACAGACTACCCTCACTGAACAGAAAAACAGCAGAGGAAGGTCTGCTAGTTAGAACCTAAAACAAACCAATCACACAAAAATAAAATGCCTTTTTTAAAACAGTGAAAGCCACTGAGCTTATATGAATAACTTCACTTGGGTTGTGGTGGTTCAAGTTAAGTGTTTACAAGCCCCAGTGTGAGAATTTAGAAAATATATGAAACACCAGAAAGAACACATAAGCCTAATTTGACAATAATTTGACAATAAAAATATATTCTTGTGCTACACAAGTCAAAATTTTCTGGCCTTAAATCTTCAAGACTATGAATTAAATGAACATTTCTTTTTGCTTGAAAAAAATATTCTCTAATGTAGCAAAGAAACAACTTAAACATGAAAAGGAATCTCAACAAAAACACAACTATATTCTCAGCAGTGCTGCATCCTTTCAAGGAGGTGACTGGATGAGCATGGGCAGGTATAAAGATGGTTTCTTGGAAATTTCTATCTCATCAGCATGACCACAGAAGTCCAAATAAAAGGTATATGCTGAATATGCCAAAACAGAGAAGAAAGCAAAGGAGCTATCTGTTGCTCCTATATCACAGCCTGCGTGACTGCACAACGCCAAGACTCTGGAAAGGATCCATTGTAAGAAAAAAAAAGAATAAATTGTAAAAACTTATGGTCCTCACTCCAAAATAGATAATTCTGCCTCTCCTAATATTTAAAACAATGTATTCTAAAAACAACCATTAGAGAACCTCAGATACTTTGAACCTTCAGATTAAAAAAGAAAAAAAATATCTACACGGGTATTCAGAGAATCGCCTACAAAAATTGTACAGTTTGCACTACATAAATCACACCAAAACCAATTTGCATAATTATCAGAATTTGCATTTTACACATATTAGGATGAAAATAAGTTTGCAGACTAACTGTTCCAAAACTTCTTCTTATTTCTAATTTTGTAATTCACTACTGCCAATGAATGTTTGTGATGCTTATCTGACACTACTTTGATGTTTCATATCTTAGTTTCTTTTCTCCCTTTTTTATTTTATACAACTTATCCCTTACTCTCATTGCAATAAATAGTCACTTGGATTTACAATTCCCCTCAGCAAACTGAACAGGATTTTACACACATGTATAGAATATAATAATAATTAAAAAACAACCAACCCGAAATGGTAATTTCACATTTTGAAGATTTTTTATAAGGTGACTTTTTTTTCAAATAACTTTTTTTTTTTTTTTTTTAATTGTATTTACAGCTTGTGTGACACTGGCAGTCGAAAGATGAAAATGAGCCGCAAATGTAGCCTTTAAAGATTTAAGCAGCCATTAGCTGCAGCTTTCTACGTAAATACTAGGACTGGAGAGTTAAGAGGACAAGTTTACACTACAGAGATTTTAAAAGCAAGGTTGGATGTCATTCTGCCTTTAGACAGATGTCTTTCTCCTTCTGTAAAGGCCTTCCAAAGGTCTACAGACACCCTCAGATGTCTCATGTTGCAGACTCACCATATGTCCAGTGTCTATTTTTGTTGCTGCTTGCACTTTGACTAACTTGAGTATCTATTATTACATGAAATCAATTAGAGAACTAATCTGATTTCTGTCACAAACAAAATGGTCACAAACTCCTCTTAAAGTTGCCCAATTTCTTCTTAGCCTCTACTAACAGCAGCTGAACATTAACATTTCCATTCCCTGCAGATTCATTAACTTGATCTGATGTAATTTTCACGGATTACAGTATGTGCAAAATTATAACTTTGTAATTTTGCTTTCAGATGTGTATATAACTAATGGATTTATTCTTCACAGTGGTGCTTATCATATCTCTAAAACTGCTTCTTCCTATTGACCAACTCTATCTCCATCTATTCACCTCCACACCAGACTACCCTCACCTCTCATGTCAACATTAATGTATCATCTTCTCTTCTACCCCCAAAAGACTCTGCACTCCACTTGGAAGCGCCTCTGAAGTAGAGTGTGGTCTGTCCCCTTCAGGATTCAGTACAACACCAGGCAGAGCCCTCCCAAGCACTGCAAGTGCCAGGACAGTCACTGCCCTGTAAGGGACATGGCCAGGCAGGAGGTGGCACATCCCAAAATCCCTTCCTAATTCTCACATGCTCTCACTCTTGCAGACCAGCTTACCCAAAAGCTCCTTTTCTACAAGTGACACTTTGGCAAACATGCATTTCGTCAACAGCAATGCCAGAATCCTTTCCTGTGTCTCTGAAGTCACCTCCCTGCAGTCCCCATTAACCCCACAGGAGCGGTCCTTTCCCCACACCTCCCAGAGCTGCCACAACAGAGCAGGACAGGAGTGGAGAACTGGGCAAGTGAGGACGAAGACAAGAGCCAGGCCTGGTCAAACATCTCACTCTGCAGAGGCCGACCCAGGAGCAGGAACCACTGCCCTACTGGGTAGGACATGGCTCTAGTTGAAAAAGCAAACAGTCAGCCCTGGAAGATCCATTGTGCCACTTCTACAACATCAAACTCATGAAAAAGGGTTAAGAATTTGTCATGACCAGGCCAGGATTAACCCCTACAAAAAGGAAGCCACAGGTTTTTGGTTTAAGTATGTTTTCTTTCAACATACTGCTGAGAAGTCTGGAAGGTAACTAAAAGCAGACCTCCAGCTTTCCCTTCGGCTCTCGGGTGGACTCTGAGGCCCAGCACGCACGAGTTCTTTGCACAGCATCCCCCTCCTCTTGAGAGGAGAAATGCCAGCTCTGCACATATATTTTTTTTTCTTAATGGTTTCCTGCTGCCTTGATCCTGAATAATCTGTAGCCAACTGTGTTCAGCAGGCTGTGCTCGTCAGGCTGACATACCCTTCTCTGCAGGTGGCCATTCTGACAAACATCATCCAACTATTTTGGAAAGCCAATAACATTAAGAAAACACTGGCAAGGAGTCTTTTGGTAGTAGCAGATTTTGATCATGATAATGCTTATTAAATCTGATACACTGGATGCACACATTTTTATTACTCATCCAGGGAATTGCATTATCATTTATAATATTGAAGGTCTGATATTAACCTTTACCAAGTGCTTGAGTGATGGTGAAAGAAGAAGAAACAATACCACTTAAAATCTTTGAAAGTACACAAATGAACAGACCCATGACTTGCATTTAAGAAATACTGGGTCTGTTCATCACATACAGGTAGGTTACAGGTATTGAGAGATTAATATGTTGGCCACCAGCCATGGCACACCTTGCAGCACAAAAATCTTAACTGTATTAATATGTGATGTATATCATTGGCAGTGATTCATTTTTTATGTTTTAATTACCACAGCAATAGAAAGTAAAATTCTGTATCTTTATTACCATTGTAAATGGGCATGTGATTATTACATTCTTGAAAGAAAAAAAAAACACAGGTATTGAAGGACATGAGCAAAAAAACAAAAATAATAAAGTCAGACTCTATTTAGATCCCCCTCAAAAAGCCTAAATGATAAATTTAAGTGTAGAACTAGCAAGTAACGATATCCATAGCTATGGCTTTAGATAGGCCATTCCCAATTGCCACTACAAGAAAAAATAACCTTTTCAACAATGCAACATTTAGTTTTACTTAAAAAAAAATCCTAATATGCAAGGCACATTTGAATAAATGCTCTTTTGTTACTGAATCATTGTGCATTTCTTTTGTTGTAGAATAACAGCCCATGGCAGACCTTGATTGTACATCAGTCGCCCAGCAAGAAGTGCTGGCAGCGCTTCATGAGAGGGTTCCTGCTATGAGGAAATGTAAATCTAAACAGAGAAAGGGCAGGTGAGCAAAGACAATTCTGAGTCAAATGACTTGCTCTTCAGAGTCACGTTAGAAGTAAGCCACAGGAGATCGCAGATCCTTCCAACAGTTCAGGTCTCTGCCCCTCTTTGCTCTGGGCAAGCCACACTGGATCATGCTCCGTAAGACACAGAGTTCTGAGGGCACGTAGAGAGGCCTCATGGCAATTGCGCAACTTCCTACTCCAATCTCCAGTAAAATAGTTAAGCAGCTAGGTAACTAATTCTTTCCTGAAAGTATGTAACAGCCTAATTCTGAATGTCTGTGCCTCCGTTTCCCGTCTAAAACATTACTAGTATTTTTTCACATGGACATGGCACATGTAAACCACACTACCAAAGGCACACTATTGAGACGATCAAAACATTGTCAACTCAACTTTAAAAACCGACAGTAGCTAATCATAGTTAAAGTCAAACAATATGAGTATCTTGAATATCCAGGGTCTGGATAGATTAAAGCCATCTACACTCTGTGATCAAGTCCATTCCATTCCATTGCTTACTGCCAGCATGAAGGAATTTAGCAGCTGTAGTCAGTGACATATTAAAAATATTACCAGTGATCCTCTCTAAAAATCAATTCTTGCTGATAATTTAAAAACAAAATAAACAAACAAAAAAGCCAACACTAATTAAAAAGCTATACCAGTAAAATAATGCCAGTCTGATAGGATTCTTGAAGAATCAATCTCTAGTCATCTACTGCCATAAACTCTACAGGAGGATTACAAATGTGGTGCTTCAAAGGAGGCAAAAATTCTTCTAAAATATAATTTGAACTTTACTTCTGAAATACCACAACCGTCATGATCCATCACCCACTGTCACAGACCAGACTTGCAATAAATCAAAGCTGTTATCCAATGGTTACAGCCTGTCACGAGAGAGCAGGGAACGGTACTGTCATGTTCAGTCCATGCATTTCAGATTATACCATCCACTACTTTAAGAAATGGCAAACAGACAGCTGAGACTGAGTGCACAGGACTAATAAAACCTTACACAGCAACTAATTAAAGCAAACAAGCCAAACAGATAGAAAACCACTACAGAGGTTCAGCTGCGGCAAAGCTACATTGCCTAAGGTGCATGGGAGATAGTGACTATTTACACATTGGAAATTAAAAGCTTACTCAAAAGAGATGTTATACGCCACTCTAGCAGAGGAGGTAAATGACCTTGGAAGAAGTTTAAGCCGTGAAGGAGTTATTCAACTCGAAAAAATGACCAATTACCAGAACATAATTGTGGGTTGTTCTGCAGGAGCTTCAAACAGAGAGGGCTGTGGGAATGGAGTTTATAAAGGAACAGACCACTTTCCAACTAGCAAGAAAGATCAGCTCCAGGCCACTTGTTTTTATAAACAAGAATACTGTTAAAAATCGGCCCACTTCAAGTCTATAGTAAATCTTTATTTGAAGAAAAGCCTATCCTAGAAAAAAGTCTCACCATGGATGACCAAAAAAAAAACAAAATTGCAAACATGCAACACAACATTAGATATTTTACTAAGCTATTCCAGGCAGAGGTTTTATCAGAATTCATGTATCTACCACCACATATCTTCCTATCAGAAACCATTGTGACAGTCATAGCTGCTGTAAGAAATCAGAAGTAACCTTTTATTTCTTATTGGATAGCTACTACAGACAAACTGAGTAGACTTTAGTCAAATATCTTATACAAAGACTTTACCAGGATGAATGATTTTATACTTGCACATTCAAAAAATAAATCTAAATTGAATAATTGGACTACATTTTCTTCAGTCTGCTCATATAATTCATGCAATGTGTCTGAAGTCTTATAATTCCATGCAATCAATTTTGAGAAACACATCATGCAGCACCATTTCAGAACAAAGTGGTGTGTAGTCTAGCCTTCATTCACCGTACAGGCTCAAATTTTAATACAGAAATTACTTTCATTTCCTGTGAGGAATTAGAATGGCTTTTCTCCAGTAAACGGTAGATGTCTATTAAACGAAGTTATGATGAGAAACACAAGATGAACATTTAAATTCACTGTCAAGAGTTTTCATTTTGATTATAGCAATTCTCAGTTTAAAAGGAAATGAATATCCAGGAAAGCATTTAAATTTAATCCTTCCCTTCTGAAGTAGCACTAAAATTCAGTTAGGACTGAAATATGATTATTTCATTTCAAATCTTGTCATCTAGAACAAAAAAGATTCAATTGTGTATTTATTTGACAGTAGCTCACTACGCAGAGTAAGGTGTCAAAGTCTTTAACTGTGTTCTAAAATTTCAATTTCAGCTTTGCTACTTTCCTCCACAAACTACAGACCAGTGATAATTATGGTGCTAGCCTAGTAGTTCTGCATTTTCCTTCACTAAATTCCAAGTGTAAATATCAGCAAGATGCACTAGTATATTTTAAGGTAGAAAGGAATTAGAAACCCTCTGTCTGAAGGTCATCCTACCTTTGTTCTCGAATGCAAAAGGAGACATTTGAACACAGACAAAATAGTTGCACAGTTGAACATGATGCGAAGGTTAAATTCCATTTCAAGTCTGTTTCCAGTTGCCACACAGAATAACCATTAACATTGATGCGAGTTTGGGGAGTCTAACAAAACAAGGATTTAAGCCTGGGCCTCCCATTGTCTTGGGAAGGGCTGTCCTTGCACTTGTAATTTTGAATGTGATTGTAACAAAGCTTGTAATCCAACCTGATTCACACTAAAAACACAAACAAAAAAAGGAAATGGGCATGTTCTGAAATGACTTTTTACTTCATCCCTTCTTTCTACTCTGGCTGACCTGCTGAGGCAGAGCTCCTGTCTCATTTCCAAACACTTAATATGTACACGCTAGGTCAGTCAAGATGTTGTTTCTCCTTTCTTCATAACATTATTACTGTCTGCTGTTTCCTTTCTGTCCTGTCAATACTGTGATGTAGGTCTGTGTTACTTTAGACATCAGGCGTGTACTCTCTAGAGCATTTCTAACAGCCACAGCACCCTTTTCAGTTCACACAAGATGCCAGTTTATCTCTCTGCTCTTTCATTCAGACTGCATTTACAAAGCTTTCAGCATCATGACTGATAGGCTGCTAGTTCAAGACCTCCAAAAGCCACGTTCTTCCTTTTGTCACTCTTTCCCTATTTCCACTCTACTGTTTTACAGAATACACATTACCCTAAGCATGCTTCACCAACAATGTTGGTTTTATCCACCAGCTTGCAAGTACCTAGCACCTACCTATCTCTACCTTCCGCTGCACTTTCAGATGCTTCTACTGGAATTTTATCCTGTGAGGCCACTAAAGTTTTGTGATATGAGCCTTGCTTAAAGAAACGCCAGCCTCCACCACGAAGCCTATGAGAAATGCCATCATTAACCATACTAAGAGGCAGACATATGAAGGACAAGATGTTGTCCTGTATTTCACTTATTTGCACCTATACACAACACGCATGCTTCTCCCTCCCCACATTTTTACATTACTTAAAAAGAAGTTCGACTAAGGCTACTCAAAGGATAGCCTGATAATAATTGTTAAATTTTTGGAACTTGGCAGAAATCTGAGATGGACAGCTATGGTCACAGTGCATAATGAGGCAGTTTCCAGCTGACATCAGTGGGTACAATTTCTCTTAAAATTAGCACTATATAGAGATGATGGTTGCACTTGATGACCTTAAGAGCACTATATAGAAATGATGGTTGCACTTGATGATCTTAAGAGTCTTTTCCAGCCTACACGATTTTATGATTCCATACCTAAAGTATATACCCATACCCCAGGAATAACCTGGAGCACTCCCCTTACTTTTAACCATTGTTGGCTTTGTAAAGCTCCAAGCAATTTTGCATCTTGGTGTTTATACCTGCCCTCAGCAAAATGTAAACTCAGTAATGATGCACCCAAGAGTACATTCATTTTTAAGACTCAGTGAAATTTCTGTCAAGATGGCACAAAGCTTATTTGACTATTCAAAGCTGCCTTAAAACCACTGGATGAAGCAATTCCGTTAGATCCTAGCTTTTCTGAGCTTATACATGCCTACTTTGGAAGTAATGTAGCAATATGAAAATTAAAGTTCACATTTTCAAAACTACACTGTGCAGTATCAAAAAGATTTCTCTCTTGTAAGGAAAAAACTCCAGATGTTTAACTTCCCCTCACCCAGCTGCCAAAATTCTTGCATTGTATTTCCTATTTTAGATGGAACAGGAAAAAATAGAGGTGGCTCAGTTTACCCTTCAAGTCTTAACTACTCCCTGCATTTTACTTTACTGACTTCGTCTCAGTGTACAGTTTCAAGCGAATTGGTCCTGAAAATGGCCCTGTGTTGTAAAACTGCTCAAAGGAAATATTTCTTAGCCCTTACAGCTGCATACTCAACATTGATACAACATGAGCACACTGAGCTGCTCTGTAGGCACCCATAGTGATAACAAACTCACCAAGTATCCATTCTTGCAGGATTAGATACGACTCTGTTGGCAACCCTTGTCCAGACAGGTTGCTGCTGACACACTCTGCTTCATGTTTCATTAACACACTTAATTATTTAAGAACAAATGTATTGGGTAACGCTCAGAGCTCACCACTAATGTAACTGCTGAAATGCAACAGCAATCATAATGATTAAAGCCTAAATACTTTATTAAAAAGGTGCCTTAAAAAAAAAAAAAAACTTTTTTTTTTTTAAGCTATTTCTCTTTAAGGCATTATTAATATGGAAAAGCTTTGCACAGTACCGGTACTTTGCAACTAATTAATGACTTGAATTGAAGCATTTATGCCATCCTTGTCACCATGGTATCCAAAGCCAACTCATTCACTGAGCAAGCTCCTTATGCTGGTTAAAACATACAATCCTGAAGAGTTCATGTTGTCTTACAGAATCCTAGCTTTACAGCATCTGTTGATTTTAATGAGACATAGGCAGAGGTTTGAAAATTTGGGGCTAACATATCCGTCTGACCATGTCAGCTCTTAGTGCTGACTGCACAACAGCCCTTAAGAGTGCAACAGCAACTCAAAGATTCTAGAAATATCTAGTCTAAAGTACATACGTGGTCATAAAGATAAAACTGAGCATCCTTAAGGGTTCAGTAAATAAGAGGAACACAGACAAAAATATATTAACCATGCAGCGCAGCATGCTGCATGAGGTTGCTAAAGAAATCATTTCACAGCCTTCATCCCTTTCCCCATCACGCTACCAGCTCAGGCTCTATGTCCTCCGACCTCTGCCACCTCACAAATGTAGACTAATGATCTCTCAGCATACGGCAGACATACAAAGGCTAAATCAGTCCCTCTTTCTCTAAAATCAGGTCACCCCTAATTAAAAAAATACCACTTTTGCACTACTGACAGTGCTGAATTATTCTGCAGTGCCTTTGGAACAGGCAATAACACTTCAAGAACAGGGCAGCAGTGCCAGGAAGCCACGTGCCCCAGCACACCTACACGCACGACTGCATGTGCACTCCTGACTCGACATGCTCTGTCTGCCTGTGCGGGACCGCCGTGCTTCTGGCATGCACAGCAGCAGCTCAGAGGTATTCCTTCATCTTTATTATTTTTATGCCCTGTCATGGTAATCAGGGAAGGCAAGAACCCAGAAGAAAGAAGAAAAAAAGGCTATCCACACAACTTCTGCCAAATTAATTTCTTTTTAGGCTAGTGGAGAGTTTTTAAAAAAAAAAATTAAACAAGCATGATTCATTTCCTATTATTCACTATGAGATCCATTCAATTACTGCTCTAGCAGTACATTGGAGCAAGGATAGCTCTCAGACACCGGGAAAGGTCAGTCTGACCTCTGCTTCTCTACTCTACGTAAAAATTGCCTCCAGACTGTTCTCTCCCAGACCTGCCAGCAGAGAGCAGAGACATAACTCCATGGTGCCAACCCTGCAGCTGGGGTCCCACCCAGGGTATGAGAGGACCTGTAATGCTCAAAAAGAAAGTGTAGAGGGAGAGTGTGGTGCCTACTGTCGGAAACAAATCTCATTTGAGCAGCTTGGCTCCCGATACAATAAAAAGCTTTCCCATTTCCAAGCATGCTTAAATACAACAATTTGTTCTGGCCTATTGTAAACAAACTAATTATGCCTACGGGTAAACTCTAGCCTCAATAATGTGCAATGGGACTTACTGTGTGGAGAACAGAAGAAACAAACCAGCAAAATATGCTGTAAAAAGGCAAGAAAATCCATTTTATTTTCCATTTCCCTCAGTCCTCAAAGGAACACGCCTTTGGTGGATCTTTCCATTCAAAAAGACTGCTGTCTGTATGGTGGGGGAAAGCCTCTTGCATATGTGAAAGTAAATTTGCAATTCTTTAAAAGCATTTAGATTTGGGACAGTGCACAATGCAAGAAAAATACTGACTTCAAACAGGAGGAGGAGAAAAGCACACACAGTTTGACAGCTACAAATGATGAACGTAGTCTGTAAGCTCTGTCCTGATCTCTCATGCAAGTGTGCTGATTCTCCCTTGAAGTTAACAGCCAGCCCCCTACAGAATACACTGCCAGCAACCAGAGGAAAAGCTCTCCTGTTTTGACAAGATCATGTGAATATGTTGTGTTGTATAAAAAGTCTTAAGCAAGAATATTCCAAGTACCTCGTCTATAAGGTTACATGAGTCACATGCACAATTCAATGGCTTTTCAGTGTGTGCTTGGACTAAAAAACTGAAAAATCCTTTTTGCACTGAACCAAACGCGAGTACCTGTTAGAAGTTGCAGTTCTCGTGATCAGAGGACAGGCAGGTGGTGACTGTCCGTGTGTTTAACTATAAATGGCATTTGACTGCCTGCTCTGGAGGGCTTCAGCATGAAGCAGCCAAAACTCACCCTCAGAAGACAAAACCCATCAACTCCCTTACACAGCTGCTCCAAGGACCAAAGTCTCCCTGAGTTTATAAAAGCAATTCTTTCGCATGCCAGGCCAGGATGTAAAGTAGCACTCATATATTAGAGGCTGCTGACAGTTCAAGGGAAACGTAAATAACAAACAATTCAACCGAAAATGGTATTTAAGGGCTCTTGCATTCCCTAAGCATTTAACCACTGTTTGGCTCTTAAATTATTAATATTGCGAAAGACATTTGCACAACAATTTTACCTGATTTAAGAGGCAAGCTGTAATCTGCTGCTGCTGCTGACTCCCTCCCCTGTAGTTATGCTCCTATATTTTGACACAGTCATTATTTTTGCTCTAACCAAGGATGCTGCTAAATGAAGTCTCTGATTCCAGGTGAGGAATACATAACAGCCACTCATTATATCAGGTCAGAACTTCAGAAAAAGGTTAGGGGAATTGTTTTGTTTCATATTTTAATTCATTTTAGTGCTTCAACCCTGCTTAGTTTTGCTCTTGATCCTTAGTTTCACATTAACCCACTGTGGTAAAGTGAAACTGTTATATCCTGCTAGTCAGCAGCCCAAGACGAGAGGAATCTGAGTTTGAAGTGACTGTTTCAAAACTCACGATTTTCATCTGTGCTCCTCACATCTCCGCTAGGAAACACCAAGGACAAGACAGCATTTAAAGATTAAAGATTTCCACTCACTACTTGAAAAAATTACAGCATAAAAAGCTCTAATGAGCTGCTACTGTGCTGTTCTCTATGCTTCAAGTTTGACCCACAAAGATCATTTGTAGCTAAGTACAGAGTTCATTTGTTAAATTCAGTTAAGGGTTAAACATATAGTCAATTCCAGGTTAATTTCAAGTATAACTATTCTTACCAAAAGCAAAAGGAAAACTCACGTGTAAAATTAAGCCTGTCATGTACTTCAAATATTAGAGGAAATTGCTGTTACAAGAGGACAGGAAGCTTGCCAAGGTGTAATAGCATGCTTAGTACTGCAAAGGAAAATTTAAAAAGCATTCACATAATCTAAGAGTTTAAATCTTATTTCTAAAAATAACCTAAGTACTCAGAGCAGATACTTGGATGTTTGCAGACGATGGAGTTTCAGTTGTTGAAAGAGTTAGAGTCAGCAATCCACCTCAGCTATACAAAAGGTTACTAACAGTTGTATGAACTGTTCTAAACTTGCCTAATTCTTAGAAGATTGCTGTACATTGTTTGTATGAAGCCAAGATGGAGTAAATGCTTAACCCAAGATTTTCACAGTACCATAAAACACAGTCAGTATCTGTTAATCAGTTCAGAATAAGCAACCGAAACCAATGAAAAGA
>VXAV01006822.1:8337-38347 GCA_013399715.1 Alectura lathami | reverse complement strand
TATGCCAGCAACAGTTTAATTACTACTGCTGCATATTAGCACGGAGGAGTACATAAAGAGAAATCTATGAGATTAGCTAATCCTCTCTAATTTGCAATTTAAAATGTATACGTTCTGAATATATATGCACAGGCCATCATCTCTTTACACTTCAATAGAGAAATTCCTTTCCTTCTAATGAAAAGAAAACTGCTCTAAAAGCTGATAAGGACTTCTGAGTAAATGCACTAATTGCAGTAGTTGTTTCTTAAAGCATGACTTTCAGTTCAGTGGTCTGTATCTACCACTGATTTTGTCCTTTAAAATGTATCAATTTCTTCTATTTTGTTCTTTTACCAGATAAATGTCATTGTTAGATGAACCCAGCAAACTAGTCAGATTGGAGAAAATCTTTCACTGATTTCACATGATAATTCACAGTCTAACAAAAATGAAACTACATTTCATTAAGAAGCAAGTTTCTTTCCCTTAGTCTGATTCAGCTGGTACATGAAACACAATTTATATTGGGGAAATATTCTAATAGTGAGACTGGTTGATAGTTGCCATAGAAATGATAAATTATTAACTTGGTAAGTGGTGCCCTCTCTTTGGTGAGCAGGTAACTGCATGCAGCTCACTTCCACGCACGGTGCTGTAAAGGAGGGCAGCAGCAGCTCAGTACATGCCACACCTCCCAGAGCTCTGAAGTGTCCAGGCAGACATTGTGTTTAGGTAATTCTTACAGAGAGGATCACTGGAAGAAACTGAAGCCTATGCTAACATCAGTCATACAATTAAAAACTAGGCCTTTTTTGGTATGTGCCTAAATTTAATACCTACCTAATGTCATTCCTATAACCCACTCATTAACCCTCATGCTCACTTCTCCTCCCTTGGCTGCCAAGCAGCACAGCTGCATTGCACTTCTGTGTGTGAACTACCCTTTGTATTTACCTGGAAACTTCTTATCACCGTCAACAAGTATCAGATCAGGCCCTTAAATAATGAGCTTCTTGTAAACAAGTCCCGTTTTCTGTATGCTTTCTGCAAAGGGCAGTGACCAATGCTATACAGTAATAATGAATTTGTCTACTTCACTCCACAGCCACTGAGACACCTACACACCTCAGCAGGGGGCAAGCAGCTAACAGTCTCCTAAGGCTGCTTGCTCTTCTGACAAGTTTCGTTTTCATTGCTTCAGGTCAACCCCTCTATGTCCCTTCTGCCAAAGCAGTGAAAAGAAGGCAAGATGTATTGATCCAAAGAGACAAAGCACAAACAGTATTTTTAACTCTTAGGAGGCAAATCTGTTTTGAAGAGAGAAAAGTANAAAAAAAAAAAGCTCAAAGTTTCTTCCTTCCCGGGGCAGGAGACCCACGAGCCAGCTGACACAGGTATGCCCTATTTCTTAAGTGATGCAGAATGCTGCAGTGCCCAGACAGGGCTGTGCATCTCAGAATACTTTCATTTGGGATCCCAAAACGAGCACAAGCGGACACGGACTCAAGATGCCCTGTTCTGTGAAAACAAGAGAGCTTATGGGCATAAGGAACGGAACACGGTGTGCCTGGAAAACTGGTGAAAACATAGCGAGGCTTTGGCTGTGTATTTTCAATGCAGCAACTATTATGCCATGTTGACGCCTTCCTCTCAAGAGGTTTCTAGTCAGGCTTTGAAAATATTCAAAACCCACTGTAAGTTAAGGCTGGAGCCTTATTTATCTGCTGCATTGGCTCTGTTAAGAGCTTAACTGGAGCTCTGTGAATGATGTCAGTCCTTCCTGGAGAAGGCAGAGAGGTTGTACAGGGTGTTCCATTGGAGCAGCTGCTTTTTCAATCAAGAGATACTTAATTAAGCAGAGGGGAAGAATACATAATGTACAGAAAGAGGCTAGCTATAATTTTTAGCCAAGCAATAAGTAAAAAAAAAAAAGTGAACTTACAAGAAAAATATACCTGCCTACCTCCTTTCCATTATGATGGCTTTCTAAAGAGAACCTCCGAGTGCTGTGAAGCGTGTAAGAAGCCCTACATTCAAGAAATGAGAAAGAACACATCTGGGGAAAGAAATCCATAGTTCACTATGACCAGGGATGTCTGCTCCCTGAAATTTCAGGGCAACAATTAGTGTTCACTTCCACAAATATATAGTTGTATAGTATAAGCAAATGAAGCATGAAGGAAACCCAATTGCAGTAAGTATTGAAATGATCTGAACATGCAACGAAAGTCTAAGATGTCTTGCTGTGCAATAGTGTCATGCTCTGTACCTTCTACCAGATTATGGGATTGCTTAATTCTATTACCACATTTTCAACATGCCTTTCTAAATTTCATTTCACAGATACATAAGGAGATTTATATTTTTCCCTCATTCTTAATGAATTCAGCAGCTTTACTTTATGAAATGTCTGCAGACTTAAGGGTCTAGGGAACCAAGAAATCAAATAATCACAGGTGTAGCTGGCTCTTATCTGCTCCTGGGTATTCACAAGCCGGTTATCACTTGAAATGCCTGCTTGAGACTGCACCAGTGTATAACTACACATTGCATTTTCATCAACAGCCCACCTAATCTGGTCTTACACATGGTATGCATTTCCTCCTTCGTCATGCTGTCTTAGGTGTACTTTTGGGGGAACTTTGCCAACTGCAAACACAGATGGAGATCATGCCTTGTTCTCACAAGCTGCTTGTGCTTGTTGTTATTCACTGGGTGCTCAGCTCAGATTTTACCACCTGATCCTCATAGTATCCCACATTACAACAATTCCACAACAACAAGTAAAGGAGCAATTTCATAGCATTAGTCTCCCACACAGTAAAACTGGGTCATAATCAAGCAAAGACAACTTAAAAAAATAAACCTTTTCAAAAGTGGTAGTTCCGTAAGCATATCAATGTAGAAAAAACATTAAAACCTGCAGCCCACTGTCCTTTCATAACCTTTCCATACCTTCAGCGTAGAAGAGGAACTTATGGCAGACTATTGTGCTCTTTGCAGTGAGTAAAAAGGCTGTCTGTGACTTTCCATAATGTTTTTGTGCTTCATAGACTTGAGTCACATTACATCAAATTTTTCCACAAAAATTAACATCTGAGCTGTCTCCGCCTGTATAATAAACCTTCATTTGCTAACACAGCTATTCAGATTTCTCTACTGTAACAAAGTGGAGAAAAAAATCCCAGATACAGCACTTGCTTAATTTTTAATATCTGCTTCAAATGCTACCAATGAGTTAGCCACAGTCTAGACTGTTTTCACATTTTATTCCAAGTTTACCACAATAAAATTGCTTACAGTCATTTCATATTCATCCCTCAGAGCCTACTGCTATGTGAATAATTTCATGCAATGCTAAGTCTATTCCACACCTCCTGTTCTGATGACCCAGTTTTAGTGCCAATCAATGGCATCAATTGTGCAGATTATGAACAGAATTGTAAAATTAACATTAACAACTGAGCAACCATGGAACAGATAAAATCATTTTGATGTGCTGGTGAGTAATCATTGCTGAACATCTCCATAGGAAGTCAACAGGGAGGGATGGGATAAGAATTTCAACTGAGAATTACCAATGAAACATGCATCACTCTTAACAAGTAGCACTTTCAAGGGCAGCTGGCTGGCTTGGAGGAATCTGCAGAAACCTATAGTACAAGGTGATCGTGGCTGTTTGTTGTCCCTCACCCAACAGTCAGCATCTCAGCTGCAGCCTGGATTGAAAGGTTGGTTAGCCAAGATGTGAACACTCAGCAGCAGGATGCTCCACTAGCACTATCTACAGGTTAGCATCTCCAGGAAAGGCTCATGTGACCTCAAAGCAAACGACCAGCACTGGTAACTCCAAGGGAACAATGGAGTTTCTACGTTTCATCCAGGAGGAGCTAACAGCACTAGATTAAACCATGGCTTACCTAAAGACCCAGTGAGCAGTACTGCCATCTGCTCCTCCCCTTTCCCACACATCTCCGATAAAAGCATTTTTGATATGGCCAGCAAAACCCCTCATGCTTCAGAGTATCTCAGAATGAGGAAGCTGCTGAGTTGTCCAGTGGGTTTTGCAGAACCTAAGGAGAACACTGAGTCCTGACAGGTAGAAATGTTGAGGTCAGCATAAGAACTGGGAAACTTTATTCCAGAGCATATACCTCAAAAACATAGAGACGAACAGAAACCTTACACAGCTTCCCGAGATCCACTGGTCCTCTGACACAGCCCTGCCTACTGCTTCTAAACCTGGGTGCAGCAAGGCGCTTGTTGCCTGCTTTCTTGCTCAATGACCAGGGGGGACTGAGATGTGCTTCAAATCCCTCAGGCTGTGACCTTCACCTCAGGACACACTACCCTGGCAGGCATGCGAGCCCTCTGGGGAGGGGTTTCTTATTTATTACGTTTCCTAATGTCAATATTATTCTCCTCAGCTTTACAGACTTTACAAAACTAGTATATTACCAGTCTCAGTCATGCAAAAACAAGGAAAGACTCCAAAACCAGCAATGCTTGCTTAAGAAAATGCAGATTGAGGAAGGAAAAGCCAAATGTTGTTTGCTTTCTTTTCTTTTTTTTTTTTTTTTTTAACTTACCTTGCACCACAGTTAGATTTCCTAGGGTTACATTTCTGCCTCCTTAAAATCAGGCACAGGAAAAACTCATGTTAAGTAAACAAATATCAGACAGGAGTTACAGTAATTGCATTGTCATAACTCCTCGAGCTGGGATGCGAAGAACAAAAACAGCACAATACTCCTGATGAATTCACAGAACTTGACAATACACTGCTAACTAGACAGGGGACTTGGAAAAGTCCAAAACCATCCCTTTGATGATAACTACCTGAGTTTTTCTGAGTCCCCAACACTCCATCCCAAATAACCACATTAAATTGTATTAAAAGTTTAAAGGCATTGCAATAATGTCTGCCTGTCCATCCCTCTACTTAAAAAGCACAGAGCAGTCATCTAAATCTCTGGTGATAACATCTTCAAGACAGGAGCTTATCAGCAGTCTAGAAAAGGAAAAATCCTGTGGGTTGGGATTATGCTTTTGATTATAAACTTCCTGAGAGACAGATAAAGCACTCTTTTACACTAATATCTGTCAGGTTGTTTGAAAGCAATATTTGCAATATTTGTCCTATGTGGGAAAGAATATCTTCTTCATTAGATATAACCCCTCAAAAGAAAGTAAGGCAGGGTTGTTTGTTATTTTGTTCTGTAATGAAGCCCTGTTTATTTTTATCTTTCCATTGTCATCAGCATACCAGCTGTCACATATCCCTTTAAGAAAGATTAGAGATTAAAAGCCCTGTTTGCAAAATATATTTGAGTACCTACTTCCTTACTCTATCATACACACACCCCAACACATGAAAAAATGGAAGGTCTTTTTCTAGACCTCTCAAAGCACAAGAGACAAAGATGATTTCAACAGGATCATCCCATGCACATTCATGAGAAATGCCAGCTCCACGCTCACCATCCTGACCCCATCCTGCTGTCCTGCAGCAAGCAATAGCAAGGATGGCAGATGAGTACCTGTGACAGAGCAGGAGGGAGCCCAGGAGCCCTGGAAGGGAGTGAGCTGCCTGTTTCAGGGCTGGACAGGTGTCTCAGCCTGCTCTCTGTGTCATAAAGAGTGGGTGTTCCTGAGAGCTCAGGAGATGGAGGTCCCCAGCAATGTGCTCGCACGACACTGTTGCAGCAGTAGAGCACGCAAATGCCAGGAAGGGAGTAAAGACATCCTGTTAAACAGGCAGCCCGAGCATTTAAGCCTGTTCAGATACGCACTAACTACTGCAGCTCTGCTCTTATAAAAGCACGCTATGCTACCTCTCAGAACAAGGCCAGTAACAAAAAATGAATCTGTAACTAATACCATCTGCTAACCTGACAACGTCACTTTGAGCACAATGGGTTACTCCTTCCTCTTTAGCCATTACTGCTAATTTACAATCAGTCACCACTGAAACCAACAATGCCATGGGCCATTGCATTGGACACTTTCAGATGTTTAACAACAACTGTATTTATTTTACCTCGGAAATTAGCAGGCTTGGCAAGGAAATATATGTTAGTTTTGCATACTTTGCCTTTATAAACTTCATCTGCTTTTATCCCATTTTCTTTTCACTCATTTGAAAAACGAAAATAAAACCCATCTTCCTCTCCTCTAAATTTTTACTCCCTACTCAGTGTAGACTGACAAAGTCTCTTGTTCTCTGGATTACTGTTTCTTTTCCTCTGCCCCTCCACCACATACACTTCTTAAGTATATTTCCTAAATATATAAGCCACTGTGGCTGCTGCTCATCAGTCCCACAGTAATACCACTAAGTGGGTACAATAATTGGAAATGTAATTGTGTTTTCTTCAGCCAGTCCTTTACAACTCCAGCTGAGACATTAGCAGATCTCTTCTCTTCGACCATACCGCACTCTTCAGATTATATTTCAGCTTTATTTGTGGCACTGTCTGTTCCCTTAGGCCTGCTGTGATTAGCCATCCTAATTTTGAAAGGAGCAGTCTTCAGTTGCACTGAATCCAAAACACAAACGCATTTACTGACTTTTGCAAGCCTAGCTAGATTATCCTTTTTCTTTATCACATTTCTCACTGTGTTTTGTTTTGTTTTTGTTGCTGTTGTTGCTTGTTTAGCAGAAGAATCATCTGTTTCTCAGAATTAACTTGGTTTGAGTTTGCCAGTTCCCATCTAACTCTAAAATACTTGGGCTCCAAGATGTAATATACTCTGCTCATAACCCTTTCATTCTTTGCTTGTTCCTAATGTTCTTTTCGGGGTGATCATTTACCCAAGTTAGTGGTTTTGCTGGTGGTGGTGTTGTTCAGTTGTTTTTCTTTGTTTTTGTTTTTGTTTTTTTTTTTTTTAAAAGAAATTTTTCACTTCCCCTGTGTTAAACTTGTTGAGCTCCTTGATTCAGCAAGATCTGAGAGTCATCTTGTCAGAATTTCACCTCCCTTCTTGGAATTTCACTTTTTGAAAGCAGTTTTTGTCATTATATTAAAACTTAGTTTCTTGCTATCCAAGTTTCTTTCTTTGCCTGGCTCCTTTGTAATACATTTACTACTTATCAGAAGAAAATCTGAAGTACTGCTGGCCCAGTGTACGTGTAAGTAATGCTACCTTTCTCAGGATAAAAAATCCCAATATAATTTCTTCTACTGCCTTCTCTCGGGTTGGATGGGCCTCAAAGATCCAAATACTCTAGCCTCTTGATCTTAGTACAGACAAAAAAAAAATGGAGAAATACGAACAGACAGGAGGAAGAGACTGTGTCTTGCTTTAAAGCAAGAAAACGCGAAGATCAGAGAAAGCTTTGGGAGGAGATTGGTGATTGTAACACAGTGTGTAAGTAACTGGCCGTAGGGCTAATCAACAGTTCACTGTGTGCCCAGGGCCTCAGCCGGCCATGCCAGAAATAGGGATGCTATTCCAGGACAAGTGCAGCTGGCTTCTCCTCTGAGACTGGCCACTAGCAGGCTGCACAGAGGGATGGATGGAGTCAGTGCAACAGGCCAGGCCGTGATGCTCAGCGTAGGACACATCTCCACTGCTGTGCTTTACAGGGGACCTCGGATTCACAGTCTCCTTCCAGCAACCTGTGGGCAGTGATGCTTTCAGAGTTACTTCAGGCACAAGTTCTGTGCTAAACCCAAAGATGGTCAAAACCAGTCTTGCACATTTACTTTGAGTATATGCAATTGCACATTGAAAGGAACTGATTCTTTTTACGCATAGCGTTTGCTCTTTGTTCTTCACAAAAAAAAAAAATTGGGGTTATTTTCTGCCATGCTGTCTCTGCAACAAAATGCTTTCAAAAATACTTGTCCACTTCCTATTCATGATATTTAGTAACCTAGGTTTTCATGCAGCATTTTATAGCAGACAGTGTTTCTCCAACTCCTGATCTTAACAAAAAGGATCAGAAGGTTTTCTGAGTGTTCAGACAGAAACCTTCAGACAAATCTGGTGATTTGTAAATCTCAAACAAAAGGAAGCAAAGAACCATATGCCACTTCCTCTCAAACTCAGTGCTTCTATTGTATTTGCTTCTAAACAAACGTTCATTCTGACTGCCCTGAGGCATGAAATTACACTGAATCAATTAGTTACGAACACATCCAAAAAAGCCCTGGTACCTATATTAGTGCATGGTCTGTATTTGAACTTACAAGTGAGGGACAGTAATCTAGACACTATTCCCTCCCTTAGACAACTGAAGCAAAGAAACGCTTTCCAAAAATCAGTATACAGACTGGTAGAAGAATGCTTAATATCCAACCAAACAACTTGTGACTCATACTTCACCTTGTGCAGACAAAAATGATAAGATATTTAGGAAAAGTAATAGCCATTCATCCTTTCAACTGCACAGTTTCTTCATTCCGTGCAGTTCAGTGCTCAGCAACATAACTTACGAGTACAACACTTACCTTGATCTCAGCTGAATCGGTACATCAGCAGCCTACGAGATCAACACTGACAGTTACCATGTGTCTTGATGACAATCATATTTCATGGAGGTGCTCACAATTTAGTCCATGTGTTTTCAACTCTGCTCATATTTTTGGAACACTATTTTCTCTACCACTATACCTCTTAGCAAGCTAGGAAGGCTTTCAAAGTTGAAACTAAGCAATTTGCAGAAGGCATGAGGACATAAAACACCATTTGCCAAATACTAAGAGCATTACTGCCATAAGTGGAATGCTTTCACAGGAAAACTCTAATACAGCAGGTCTCTGACACAATAGTCAGACAGAATTAGAGTCCACACCTGTGGCAATGCAGTGTGCATTTTACAGGTCTGTCTAGAGCAAGACACCTTCGAAGAAGAATACGTTCAGTGAAAAAAGCAACTTCATTATTATTGCTGAACTCAGAAGCTCCTCTCCCAGTTTATGCAGCAAAGCTGCAGTGCTTTTAGAAGACCCTGCTCGTGAGCAGCATAACCGTCACACCTTTTTTCCCCACACACCTATAGCCACCAGACCTCTGACCAGCCTTCCACATGCAGTGCTTTGGAACATCAGGATGATGGAGGCTTCCACATGAGTGGCAGGTGCAGTACTGAGAGAAAGAAGCATCTCACATAAGAAGCCAGCTGCAGACTAGCTGCAGCAATTTGTACAGCGCAGCACTTGTGCACGCAACTGCTGCTTCTCCTGCAGTTCCCTAGCAGCTTCAGTGTTTGACCTGATGCAGGGAAAGAGAAAACTGAAATCAGGACAGGAGAGAAAAGAAACAAAACAAAAGCAAACAAAAGCAGCAGCAACAGTGCAGACAGGAGAAATAAAAATGTTAAAGATGATGTAAGAAAAGACAGGAGTAATATCTCACCACAGAGATATGCAGTACAGAAGTCACTTCATTTTTAGATGTATTTATGCTTATTTTTTATACTTGGTTTCCTTCTAATGCACCTACATTGGAAGACAGCTAGCCATTTACAAATATTAACTGAGCTACACAGCACCTTATTCTGATGCAATTTTTTCATTACTATTGTTATTTCATGTTTCCTCTGAACTAACCTTCACCACTACAATAAATGTATGAAATCAGCTACAGGCCCTGCTAATAAATCTTTGTGTGTATTATCCTCTCCCAACATATTTGCGCAGCATGGGAAAAGACTTTTCATTTGTTTCATAAAAGCTTATCATAAAAACACCATGAAAAGAACAGTGCATGAAAAGACATGAATGTCTGACCAGAATGATTTATAATAGCACAGAAATTCCAAATACCATGATGAAGACAACTATTAGACAATGGAATTTCAGCAATAATGTCAGCAATAAGCCTAAAAACCAAGAATGTTCTCTCATGACCTTTCCATAGAAGAATCACCATTACTGGTTCTTGTAGAACATTTCCAAGCTCAGGTTTGAAGCCTGTCGCATTGTGATGGGTTTTATGATCACCTTCCCACCAACAGCACTTTCATTTCATTTTAGCTCCAAGTTCCTGCCACGCACTAGCTGATTTCTACTTGTGCAGTGCTCCTAGGCTCAGATCAAAACAGATGAGGAGAGTCATGATTCACGGAAAACTGTGTTTTCAAACAATGCCTTCCTGGAAACCTTAAAAGACATGCAGCTGCCCTGCCTTGGCCAACACACATGGATCCAAACATCAAAGAATAAGAGCTGAGCAGAAAAGAAAGGTTTGAGAACGAGAACTTCCATCTTATTGGAACAAGGAATGTAAAAGGTGGATTAATCACCAAGTAAAGATAAAAGATGTATAGAGGACTTAACAAAACAAGATGGGTAGGTGAGTAATAAAGATAACTTTTTTTTTTTTAATTAAAAGAGGACGAAGTGTGAAGTCTAAAAAGGCAAGATGAAAAAAAAAAAAAAATTAAGCGTGAGAATCAGACTCCCAGCACCATGAGAACTATCTACTCCAGGCAAACAGCAGATTCACTTTCATTTCAGATCCTTTTTCAAGGTGACTAGCTCTCCAGGCCATACACTGTAACTCCATCAGTCTGCTGTGTAAGTGATATTCAGGATAGATCAGATAATCCTCTCTGGCCTTAAAATACATGAATTTGTAAGCCTAAAAGGCTCAGACAAGGAAGGAAGTGAGCAGAGTTAACAGGATAGCAAAGGCAGATGATGTACTCTTACCCTGTAGACAGTAGAAAACAACTCCAATCTAACACAGGTTCCTAGAACATTTAGACTTTTCAGTTCTCAAAATTAGCAGGCATTCTTAAAACAGTAGATTCTTCCAGACTGTATTTGCAATTACACAACTATTTTGCTCAAAAGGCCATTGCACACAGTTTTCATGACAGAAAAATTATATTTAAGAAATAAAGACAGAACTCAGTGACAGAGACTTCAAGCACACAAAATAGCAATAAAATAGTTATTAGAAACATTGAAAGTTGCTCCAGAACATTTCATGCTTCAAAGTTTGTGAGTTTAAACTTGTGCCTGAAAATACATGTCTTATGAAGTTTTGCTACAGCTGTTGTAGGCACCATAATGTTGGTTTTCCCTCACTTTTTGACACTGAAATTCCTTGTGCAATTTTTCCTTTAATAAAGGGAAAAAACAATATTAGGAAAGAAAACAATAGCAGAAAAATGTTACCTTTATTCCTGCCAGGACATTCTGACAAACACTGAATATGCAGCTGAGATTCAAGGAATTGCACATTTACTTAAAGGTACAGTGCTCATTCAAACATAAAATGATGAAGTCTTAGAATAAAGAAGTTAGTACACAATAATATTCTTTCATTTTTCTGTAGACAGCTGCAAACTCTGAAATCTTTCCAACACACAGAACTCCCAAGGCAGCCACAGATGATGATGTTCCATATTTTTCTGTTGCCATTTATATCTGGAGCTCCAGAACCCAGCACTGTCATGTTGAAAACTAGGCACTAAACTTGCTAACTAAATAACTTCAGTACTTGAGTCTTCTTATTCCCCCCATCACTCACTGTATTAAATATTATGGCCACAGTATGATAGAAAGTTTTAAAGATATTTTGTTGAAAGACACAGCAAAAGGATTTAAGATAAATAGTGTCTGTAGTCCAGTAAAACACATCCAGTAAAGCAAAAACCCAGTTTAAACACATTTTGTCTCCAAGTCATTATGCTAGTACAGCACAAATGATGGTGAGGCAGTAGCACCAAACTGAAATATGATCATTTTCTTAACAATTTATCATCATAATAAGAGTAGTTTACAAGAAAAATGTTAGCTCAGTAAATAATATTTGGAAACCTATGCATCATAAAATAGATGTTTAAGAACCGCTTTGTCAGCGAATTCAAAGCTTCCTGCAAAAGCCATACCTGTGTACTCAAAGCATTGTTCTACAGAGGAGGCCATTAGGCTCAGTCCCATCACTCAGGTGAGAGACGTTTTCCAGGTCTATGCCACCAGCTACAATACGAATTCAGAAATTCAGTGCTAGGAAGCTGGCCGATTGTCTCAAGGCAACTAGTGGCTGGCACGTCAGAAGCCACACTTTGCTGTGAGGATTAGTGGGGGCAGACTGAAACAGAAGGTGGGAATGTTATAGAGAATATTCAATGTTTCCTAAATATCTTTTTGGAGTTCCACACAAAGTAACTAATAAATTGTCCTCCTCCCCAAAGTACTTCAGTATTGGAGAGACTGATCATGCTGAACAGGGTCTTCAGGTCAGCAGCTAAAACAGCAGTTAACATCAGAAGCTAAAATTTATCTGGTGAAAACTTCATCAAATCTGTTAACATCTGAGCGTGCAAAAAAATCAGCATGCCAGACTTCACTACAGCTACTCACTTGGGCTTTAAGGCACAACATCCGAGCCTAGGGCAACTTGCATCTGTTTGGGGAAGGCATGCTCTGTTGCACTGACTGAGCTGAAGGAAGTTTTCAATTTCAATTGCATCAGCACAGTAAAGATGCAAAGAAATTCTATGCTGATCCAATGCCAGCATATTGCCTTTATAGTCACTCCTGCAGTGTTTGTAGTCATTTAATTATGCAAGCATCCTATTCATCCAGCTCCTCTTTCCACTGCTAAGGTACTTTTCTAGATCTATCAGTATCTATCATCCTTCTCATAATGCCTGAGAAAACAATCATTCACTCAAAGATCTATGGAAAAAAAAAAAAAAGATGTTAAGTAAATACCCAGAAAGTAATTGCAGGAAACAGAGCAAAGTAGACTCATAAGAAATAAATACTGACAAAATGATAATCAAGGTCCAACAAGTACTACTAATAGCATGGTAACACCACACTAAGGTTGGAGTCTTGGTCCTTGAAGAAGGTGTGCTGCTTTCACAATAACAGAACAACTGGACTTCCTAAAATTCTCTTCAAACAGTGATCCATGGGCCTACAAACAAACAGTGAAAGCCCATCTATGTGCATAAGGGACACTAAGGAGGAGCAAAAGGGTGAGTGTGCTTAGTGAATTGCCAGATCAGCCTTTAAATATTAAGAGCTGATGTGATTCACTTAATATGTGTATCCTCTTTAAGAACACAATGGAACACATGGGGAGAACTGAGGGTAGGGGTTTTGTGTTTTTAACTTTCAAAGCCACTCAGGTTAGAAGTTCTGTATTCATAAACAAATTGCACAGGGCTAAGAGTGCTCCTGGGGAATAATATGTTAAATAATTATTGTATCTGCTAGCTAACAGTCCAGGCAGGCCCTGGACAAGAACTCAGTTTTGGGGGAGTTAAAGACTTTGTCACCAAACATAATATAGGTGGCAAATTATATGGATTTCAACATGCTGGTGTCACTATAGCCCACCTACCTAAATCATGTGCACTCCAACAACAACAACAACAAAAATCAATCAAACAAACAAAAAGCTATTATTTCCTTATTTTCACACCATAAACACATACTGTAAAACTGACACTTACAGATGAAAGCCCAAAAAAAAAATAAATAAAGAGGGCAGAAGCTTTGTACTGAAGCACTTGATATTCTTTCAGATGGCGTATTCATTTTCTTTGCAAATAAGGAACATGAAACCAACAAAGGTATCAAACATGAAATGCAGATTATGTGATAACACAAACATTTCCATTTCACAAACACTGGCACCAAGCTCTTCTTCAACAGAACTTGGAATCCTTAACAAAAGGATAAAGTCCAAAACTGCAGGTAGAAAAGCTAAAGCACGGAAATCTAAAGCATGAGAAGACTGAGAAAGCTCAGCAACAGGCCAGAGGACCCAAGAATAAAAACCCAAACCATTACTTTATCACATTACTCATACTGATCGGTCAAATATTTTTAACCTGATGTCTTTATCAACAGTTTTACGAAATATCAGGTTTTAGTTTCTTTACTAATCATAGAGAGGAATAACTCTGCCATGCCAGATTTTTCTTCAGTTGCGGTTAATCACCGTGGGAGAGGAGAGGGATAAAACTCTACCAAGTTCTATTTTCAGCCCCTGTTCTGCAAATCCATCCGTGGAAAGCACATTACCCACTTGCATACGCCACCCTCCTAGGTTGGTGTTCAAGCATCTTTTCTGAGTTAGTCTCTGCTTGAAAGCAGTGTTCTGCATGAGGCTTTTGGAGCTCAAGACTGCAGCCATCTCCAGAGAAATCAATGCAAATTCTAATCTATATCAGAAGTGGAAAGGAACAAGGTGGGTTTAAATCTTCCTCGTGTTTATAGGTAATCAAAGTACTCTCTGCCTGTTGCTTTTCAAAGAATACCAAGGCTAAAACACAAGACAGACTGGTGCTAGCATACACGAGAAAGACTGAAAGTTCAAGTGCTAGCTCCTACCTTGTATGAGCACTGGATGTGCAGTTAACACATCTTGCAGACATTATGTGCAATATCCTCCAAATGAAATTACATTGTATCCTAGTGTCAGGAATCTCTGTGGCTAAAAAAAAAATTACAGGCATAAAAAAATATATAGCTACAACTCCTTGGCACTTCTCAGTGATTTTACATGTCTGTAATTTATCACTGTAATTGTATCAACTGTTACACCAAGTGACACTCTAGCCTACTTTTCTACTTGTGGCAATCTATCTTGCAAGACATAATGCAAGCTACTCTCTTTTGGCTGTGAAGTTGCAGTTGTCAGTTAATTTTTAAAACCAGAGACTGACAACCCCAAATATTGCTTCCTGCTCTGAATCCTTGATGTGGTGCTTTCTGTTAGTTTTGTACCCTGACTACCATCCTATTGCTTTGGAGAAATAATTAGATTCATACTTGGCTTTAAGAAAAGCACAGAGTAAATACATAAACAGTCTTTGGATGCAGGCAGACAGAATCTCTTCTCCATCAACCCCACAATGCGAGTTCCTAAAGATGTAAAATATAGCTAATTACGCCATTACAAATAGCACAGAGAGCAAACTTACATAATAGTAGCTGTAGATACTAAAACACTAGGATAAACCTTATAAAAAGGAAGCTCATTATTCGTTCTTTTCCATCATCTTAACTTCAGGGACAACAGACGTTTACTATTCAAGTCCCTAAAAGCAGAATGCTTTAACTGTTGAAACAGCACACTGCGTTCAAAATCCATTTCCATGCAAAACACCACAAACACTGAAGAAATAAATAGGTTATATTCTGATAAGACTGAATTACTTCTTCATTTTCTGCTAGAAGCAAAGTCCTGTTTTGCAAAACTAGGATATAAAGAATTGTTAAAAAGGGTAAACCCTTTCCCATGAAAGTTGATTTTAGTTTATATTTGCAAAATTCTCTGTCGTGTTCCTTTTGGACTTCATGAGCTATGCACCAAAAATAGATGGAAGACTTATTCACAGCACAGTCCTTTCCTGGCAAGACTTTTCTTTGCACAGCACCTCTGCTGTGCTGCTTAATTTCTCTTCCACTATTACCTCTTCAGTTTACTCTTTGTATTTAGAGCAGGTGTTCCTATTTCCTTCGTTAAAATAATTTTAAACCACAACAAGGTAAAAGGGTTTTTTTCTTCTACTTTTTATTATTATTTTCCTTTTCATTTATTTCCAAATTCTACAAGGCTACAGATTTCCTCTTTGGAGTGCTTTCTGGGAATTTGAGATGGTGGCTCTGCTCTCGCTTGTAGACTAAGAGTTACAAAACTATTTTTACATCTAGATTATCTTCATGTGATAAGTGTTAGAACTTTGTACCATTTAATCTCTTCATCAGGCAATGCAAAATACTACCTTTGTTTGTGGGCTAAAAACCAGCAGAGAGCTTACTAGCCAGGGTAAAATACATAAATAACATTGATTTAAATTCAATACCTTGAGACTATTATAGACTGTGGGAAATATTACCTAACCCTTTGAAGTAAAACCTACAGAAACAGGGAAAGCAGGATGTTGATTTCATCAGTATTGTATCAGCTAAGCCCATTTATGGCAGATAGTGAGAGCAGCCTGTCATCAGGAAACAAGCTATTTACTGTCCTTCTCTCTGCTGATTCTAAGAAAACTGATAATTAAAAACAAGACCCAAGTCAACTTCCTCAGAAGAAAATGTGAAACATTTTCAAGGGGATGTTGGAGGCAAAGGAGGAAAGGAGCACTGCAAGGAGACACCACCATGGGGTGTTTCTGTGGTTTGGATTTTCGTTGGGAGCTTTTTTTTTCCTCCTTAAAATTAAGTCTGTGGGAGTTTGTCTTTCTGACAGCAGCAAAGTAGAATTGCTTTGTTAGCTAGCTGTGCCTCATCCCAGAAGGGAATTGACCTGACACCCTCCTGGAGCTGTGCTTAGAAGAGAGGAATAATCATTTGCGGGAGAAAACAAACCACAGTGTGGGCACCTGTCATGACTGTCCAGAGAAATCATTCCATGCTTTTTGTATTAGATCCTTTATAAACCATAATCAGTAGAGTTTTCTTCACCCACAACTCTGACACTGTTCTTTCTCATAAAGCATCTCCTGTAGTGGGAGGCCAGAGATGCAGAACCCCATTATAGTGCCCACACATTACTCCCAACTAGAATTGAAAGCAACAGAATCCTGAACAGGCCTCCAAGTACCTGCTCTGATATTCCCAGACAGCAAAACTGCCTAAAAGCTTGTTTTGCTCAGCAAATCACAACAGATGCATCTTTCCATTGATTGCCCAAACACTGGAAATTGCTAATTTCTCCCTGCACACAGGTCAAGACACTGTGCTTGTCTCCTTGTGGGCATGACAGTAACAAGGAGATGGGTATGTGAGTCCAGCTATGCAGGACATTTTTATTTTACAGCAACGTAATCAGGATTTGATCTTCTACCTGCACCACCTCCTGTAAGCCTTCCTCTCAGGGATGGTTCCTCAACTCCATTAATATCTAACACACCCCTATAAAGAGGGACAAGAGCCAACCACATGTAAATGACGAGAACAAACAAGGAAAGGAAGAGCAAAGGGGGCAAAGGAGGAGTGAGAAAAAGAACTCACTATCAGAAATTCATGCAACTCCATCACACAAACAAAAAAACAATTGAAGAAAGAAACAAGACAACAGATGAAAAAGTATTCATATGAGAAGTATTCATTAAGGAGCGATGTCTTTAGCAACTGACTTGTTACAATGATCTCTCTTAATTTCCACCTCATTACCCAGGAGAGATAGCAGAGAAGTTAGACACATATTAATGGTCTGCAGTACATTTGAACTGTTTTGCATGCAATTATAAAGCATTCTGCCTGAAGCTATTACATTAGCTCTTTGTTACATACACCTAAATGCCCACCCACTGAATATGAGTTCATATCTGATACTGTAAGATAATTACCCCTTCACCAGGAAGTCAATGTTCATCTTCTCAAGGACATTTCAAGGATAATCTGTGATATCCATCAATCAATTTTCATAGGCAAAATGGAAAACGTGGTATTGTTAAAATGGTTCAAAGACTCAGAGTTTTGCTGCAGGTAATAAAATACCCAGTCGGGCCAAAACAGCACCACTTCACCATGAAGGAACAAGCTCTTCTTTCACCTGTGTCTGTGTTAACATTACCTCTCCTTGTTTCACCACACAGCATGTTGACGTTACTTGGTGTGTTGTCCACAGTTTGATTCCGTCTCTATTTTAGAGAAACACTTTGTAGTTAGAGAGAAATAATTTATGAGTGGAAAGAAACATCAAAATGAAAATAGGTTAACCATGGCTGACAAGATCATGAAATAGAGCTTATTACTTTATATTTTTATTTTAATATTTGTTTATTACTTAGAAGTAATGCAGATCAGTACTGTTTCCATCCTGACGAAACTTAAGCTGCTGCGTAACTGAGAAGCGGCTACGGTTGGCTGAAAGGTGCTTGCATCTTAAAAGCAGGAGTCAAGGTCTAGTAGCAGGTTTGATGGATTAGATATCTAGATTTCACAGATGCCAATGGCATACAAAAGAAAACAAGCAGTTAGCACAGATTACATCTGAACTGGCCTTGGAAACAAAAGACAAGGTAGAATCACAAGGAGAGAAGAGCGTGGCGAGGGATATGATGTCTCGAGTAGCAGTATAGTTTTGCTGTTTGGCCATGGCTCACTCTTTCAAAGTCGCAACTGTATTAACCCATGCACACAAACAGCTGAGAACTTTTGCTGGAAAGATTTCTTTAAACAGCAAGAATTTGATGGATATTAGATTGCAGTTCACTCCAGTTTGTGGATGTCTCACTTGCAAGCCCAGTTCAGTGTCCCTATTTCTATGACATGTGCAACAAAGAAAGTAGCCTCGAAATTGTCTGTGCTCTCACTAAGAAGTGGGAGTGATTGTTATGAAGAAGAAAATGCGTTTCAGGTAGTTAATCATTCCATGAAAAAGCAGTTCACAATGCAAAGCTGACTATACACAGCCCTTCACAGACCTGCTATAGCTGCTGATTAGCATTCTATCCACGTTATCCACACCGTAAATCTAGCACTTAACCTTTGAAGTCGGAAATACAAATCTGAGCCCCTGTGGATAGAAGTGTGCAATAAACATGTCCAGTAGTTTTTCTAATGTCACATTTAAAAGGTAAACATAGAACACAGGTGATGTAGAAAGCTGGGCTTTGAGGTTTCCACATTTGAAGGTAATTAGGGCTTGTGTCACGTGCAACAGAATGGTCCAGGAGATTTGTTTGTTTGTTTGTTTTTCAGAAGATTGGTTTCGTATTTTTATTCTCTGGTTTTAATTTTCTTTTTCTTTTTAAGATCTTCGCAGAAATTGTTACAATAATTAACAACTAACAGTTGTTATATGCTCAGTCTCAGCAAATGACTACTAATTGCTATGCTAAAACACATGCATTTTCTAATGACATTTTTGACTAGAGGCTTTCCAAGGTTACTCAATTTCTTCCTACAACTTAACAAATTAGTATGAACAAGGGACAACCTTCTCCCAACCTTCTTCTTCCCCTCTTTCTACCCATCACTTTGGACTCTTCTCTGAAAGGCCAAAATGTTTCAGTGATTCTACATGCCCTCACTTAGATAGTATGTAAGAGACCAGACCTTTTGCAGAGGCAAGTCAGTTATCAAAACATTCTTCAGCAAAAGATGACTATCATTCATTTCATAACTAAGTTTTCTTGCAGGTCGTCTCTCAAAATGTATTGATATATAGACAAGAAAATCAAAGGATGCTACTAGTGTCTTATCACCCCAAAAGAATACCACTTCAGCATGTCATCTCAGCAGTGCCCAGAGTCTCATTTGAAGATGAATATATAGACACAGAGCAAAAACATGAGATTTCCTGAGTCTCCTCTCAGAGAGTGTGATGGAAAAAGCACTTCACAACCTCAGTGCAGAAATCACAGCACTCATTACACAGAGTTACTGAAAATATTTGCACTGCATTATTGGTAGAAAACTCAACTCTGATTTGATTCAGCTTTCACAGTGCTGATGGACTAGCTTCAACAGCTAATGCCTATACTCAAAAGCAGACGAGTGAGAGATAATTTGCACAAGATCACACTAGAAGTGGTACACCCAAGAAGTGCTCTGTTTACATGGATTCTTATGAAGTCAGATTCTACAGAATGAGTTCTGAAGTTAGTATTAGCCATTTTTGTGTTCTGGCTTTTTTGTTTGTTTGTTTCCTGTTTTTTGTTGTTGTTGTTGTTTTTCCCTCCCCATCAAATGCTTCCCTCTGTTAACTGGCAATTTAGTGCAGAATTCAGTTCCATGCACTTGTAAGGAACTATGAACTTTAAAATATGCAGCTCTACTGATACAGCAACAGTAATTCTATCTCATAGTGCAGGCAACATCCACACACAGCTCTTTGAACCATGCCTTTCACGCTTACTCTAAGTTGTTATTTTTATTTTTATTTTTTTTGGAATGCAAAGGATGGAGCATTATTGCAGTTTAATAAGCCATTAATTATCTTCACTGAATAAATTGTTGATTAATTTTGCAGAGGCAAGTCTGCAACCATTTTCAAATCCAACAGGTATCTAACATTAAAATAACTGTATTTTCATATCTTGGTTAATTATTATACTGGCTGCAACCAGATACAACAGCATCCATTCTCCACCCTTACAGGGTGCACTTGGTGAGCAAAGCAGTCTACAGAGCAAAGCCAGTAACTCCTTGGCCTCCCTGTAGATGCTCAGCAGGCTATCTCTAAGTGAATGTGAATTGCAGGTATGTTCCACGATGGTACATCCTGTCCGCTTGAAGCAGAGCATGGTGCAACTTGACATGGTGGAAAAACAACCCCAAACATCTGATCTCAAGTGATGTGGCAGATGATGGACTGAAACACATGTCGGTTTCAAAACTGAATGCAGCAGCATACTGACGCTGTAGAAGTGACCTTCTAAAGAGAAGAAAATACTAGCTAGTCTTCCATTCTCTCTATGGCTGCGTGTTACATTTCTTCAGTCTGTAATTTCAGAGCTGGCAATTAATCCATTGCTCAGTGATCTCATCAACAGCATGTTAGCAATGAAGACTGATGGGAAGATGACTCCTAGCATCAATGAAGTGCTCAATTTCTGACCTATGCAGCCACGCCAAAAGACTCAATCCAAACCTTTGGATACTGTGCTGTGGATATGGATAGATAAAGCTTGCCCAGCACTCATTTGGATCTGGTTTTATCACCATAACTATTGGTTTCTCACAAGAAAATAAAAATCAAGTAAAATAAAAGCAGAGAGTTGCTTTAAACACATAGTCCATGTATTACATTTCTCTTTTTCCCCATTGGTCAGGACAGGCTCAACTGACCAAACGTTTGTCAGCTGCAGGTCTGTCCTGTCACAACAAACCAGCATTTCTGGAGTTTAGCCCCTTGCTGATGTCTGAAGAACTTAGTGTCTCCGTAGTTCTGATGGACAGAAATTACCAGGAAAAACAACACAATTTCTCATTTTCAAGAAAGCTAGGAATTAACAGTTTAACTCTAGACCATTTTGCAGCCTAGAAATGACAGGGAACTCAATTTCTCCAAAAAACCTTGGAGCTGCTTTCTTATCAGCCCTCACTTGTAAGAGATCAGTAACAGGAAGACGAGAAATGTCCTATCCACACACCAGAACCCAGGCCCTCTTATCTGTCACGGAAGCAGACCGTGTCCATTTGTTTGGTCAAATTGCACTGAAGCCATGTAATCCGGAATGGCCTGTGACAGGCGAGAGAAGAGCTGTAGGAAAGTCACCCTCTCACCATGACAGAATCATTTCTCCATAGGCTGGGCTCCACCACATGGATTTACCAGCACTCCTTCTGGAGCCTTCTGACTCTACACCAGACCCAGCCCCTCCTACTGCCAGACACTCCTGCTGCAGTGTTACAGCTCAAGACAGAGTGCTGCCAGCGATGGCACAGCCCCCTTGCTCCCCAGGGACAGAAGTCAAGGCCACTTCCGACTACCTCCAGCAGGTAATGACTGGCATCCCCTATCCAGAGAGAGTGCTGTTCAAAAGGGTCTGCTACACAGATTATCCTTCAGAGCATTATGGAACAATTCATAGATTGATGCACCCGTAATAAACTCGCTGCCCCTTCTTCCCCCCTTTCATTAACATACATTAAAAAACCATCAATCATATAAAAAAGTAGAAAATGTTTAATTATCTTCCTATTTAAACAAGTTCCACTCTCAAAAGAATATGTGATCATTTTTGTACAGGAAACATCACTATGTAAACATATTAAACTTTCAATAATAAGCATATACAAGGGCATTAGAGAAAAAAAGAATATCATCTGAAACTGAATTACCTTCCAGTCATAATGCTTGTCATCAAGTGTCTGAGCACAATGAATCAGAGACCAATACAGTGTGAACTCAAAATTAATACAGTGCGATAGGACTGAGATTACTGCCCTTTTAATGCATATTGGGTTGCAGAAACAAGTTCTCAATTATCAAAATGTCTTGGGGGCCAAGGGGAAACTAGCTCAGCCATCTTCATTCTCCTGTATCACAGTTATTTCTCTGCTGGCCTGTATATCTTTGTCAGCTGCTATAATAGCAACATGAAACACTACATAGTAGGGAAAGAAGAACGTAGAGTTTGTTATTACTTTTAAAGCTTCCCAACAACAAACACAACTGTTTAAAAGGGAAGACCCGCACAGCAAGGTGATGTCTGTTCACAGGTGGATTGTCTCCCAGGCACTTACTCTTCTATTATCTGGACATTCTGGTCAAAGTCCTTCAAAGTGTGATTAAATAGACACTGTAATATTTCACCACCTCAACTTGCAAGCATCTGAACATCATATTTAATTTTTATCTTTCAGTTTAACATAGGACATATGTTAATCTCTAAAAAAAGTTTGATTTGACCTTGAGACAAGACCTTGGGTTAATTTCAGTATTGTTACTGAAGTAGGTTACAACATATTTTACCTTGACTGTCATCAGGATTTACAGCCAACAATTTTCAATATTTATCAGCTGGTCTAACTTAAATTATAATAAGCATGAAGCTAACTTCAGAAACCACATCTATCAGATTAACGTCTCAGAAGTCAGCTAAGCCTGAGCATGAACGTTAACTAAGTTAACAGGGACTTCCTCATGCTACCCATTCTGTTACGCGTTGCTAACAGTGCATCAGCTGAGCTGGGCAAAGTCAGGAGAATATTCTTGCACCTCTGCGTGGCAAAAGCAGCACCCCAGGGCTGCCCTCCCTTGGGAAGCCCCTGACAACCGAGTGCTCGGCATAGGCTACGTTATATGATGCAAATCATGGATTTTCCATTTGTTATGGGGAGGTGGGAGAAATTAAAAGAGCAAGAATGGGAAAAAATACTTGGGGATGGTAAGCTTGCAATACTTAAAGTGCAGAGTCCTCCAGCTTGCCAGATACATTATGTTCAGCACAACAGCACTGCATTATCTGTACAGCCTGACCTTTCCCAAATAAGCCACTCTCCTGAACATACCAAAGACAATGAAATTTCATCTGGAAAGCGAAGCAGTAAAGAAAGCCAGCAGTGCTACATGGAGGTTAAATTATAACACAAAATCTTTATAGCACTAAAAAAAAAAAAAAAGGCACTAACAGTCTCCAGATGTTTTTTGGCAGTGGTGTTTGTTGGCTTTTTTTTTTTTTCATGTTTTTGTTTTTAAATTCATGTATATCTCCAGTCTGAACATTAAGAGAGAGCAGAGGAAGTTGTAAGCAGTTTCAATGAAAATACGCATTAGTCCCTACCCTCCAACTTCAGCAACATTTAATTATTTGGGATGTTAGAAAGCTTATGTACATTTTTTTCTTCTCCTTTACTTAACATTTCAAAGTGGCACCAAAGCCAACTTTTATTTATTTATTTATTTTCTACCTCTGTATTTAAGGCTGAATTTCTAATTGCAAACTGTAGGTAACTGTGGTTCCTCAATGTAAGCACAAACTGCTTTTGCTCATTGTTTACAATGAGCATACACAACTGTATCCATATGGCTCTGGACGCATGTATGCATAAAAGTAAATTATCTATGAATTACACACACCCCGCATGAGGACATGAATAAACACACAAAAATGCACCTTTCTATATGGGCCATTCACATATGTGCATGGGTGTTGAGTACATATGGGTTTACCCCATTTTTTTCCTATCGTTCACTGATCCTCAAACCTTACCAACCATTTTCAGCAACAGGTAGTCAGCCGTAAGGACTGACAGGCAAAATAAACCCCACTTTCTCAAAAAGCTGTCTCTGCATTGTTAGTTGCTGTGTCACAGTGCAAGCAACTGCTATCAAAGAGGCATGTCCCTAACTGTCATGGCTGCAGGGGAAAGAGGACAACCAGGTCCTGATTAGCTGCCGACTGAAGTTACACAAATGACTCTGCAGCTTTTCATGTTGGAAGAGAAAACTCACAAGGCTCACAAGAGGAAGGAGGACAGAGCCCTAACACAGACCGCTAGATTTACATTTGAGTGAAGCATCTAAAGCAACATGCGCTCACAAACGGAGAAAGGCAGAACATTTTCAAGGCTCTGACATGCCTCAGCAGCTAGTGAGATGTAATCCTCTTCATACTGTGACACTAGTTACTGCTTCTCACCTGTTATTTCTAACAGGGGTGGATCCACCTCCCCACTGCTGCAAGAAGCAAGCAGAGTGAGAAAGGCAACCCTGAGCAGACACACCGACTACAAAGTGCATAGCTGTCCGCTGAACCACAAATGAACATAGAAGCCAATTCTATTTTAACAAATACTCATCTACCTTCCTCACTCTTGAAACAAAAAGAACACAACTGCCTGTATGTACAGTTGGGCCCCTTCTGAAGTTTGTGCTTTGGAGAAAAATAACCGTTGGTTCAACAATACCTTGCCTCACTAAGCCCTTGGGGTCAATGTGTCAAAAGGAGGAGGAAGAAAGAACCCTCAGAGTACAGGAATGCTAACAAATACAACCCCTGTTACGAAGGGATGGTCACAGTTTCTCTCCAAAACCAGTGATAAATTCAGCTCATAACACTCCGATTTTTTTTGAAGAGTAAGACATCATTCATGTTATTTGAAGTGCATGAGCTGGACTTCAAGTTGGCTTTTCTTTTCTCAGTAAGAAGCTTTAGGGGCCGGCCTTCAGTTGGATCCTCACCATAGCCATCAGCATCCTTTGTGATAAATATCACTTCTAATAAAAGCAAGCAAATCCAAAACTCTTTCCTCCCTCCTTCTGTCTGAGACCTGAACATTTGAGAGACAGAAAAGCTTTGGAAAAGTCCCAGCAAAAGGGATATGAACATTCTTAGGTTTTACTGTTAGATTTAGGGCTCCTGCAATACATGCAATAGCTGGAGGGTTACAGGCCATGCATGACGATGAAGGCCAGGTGCAGGCTGTTTTGATTGCTAAGAGCCATGTGCATGGAAGTCTGATTGACTGACTGGGGCCAGGATGAACATGGTTGATGAGAACATGTACATGCAAACATGGTTGGGAGCAGCTCTCCACCAGGAGCTGAAGTCTCCTGAGTCAGTAAACTGGTATACAGAAGATTCCACAGGGAGTTCTTCATTAAAATTAACTTTTTACTGTTTGTTTGTTTTTTTTAAAGCTCTGAATAATAAAAAAAAATTCAAAAAGCAAAGTAGTCACCAAACCAGGCTGTTAAAATAAATGAAACATGGTCATCCCCTGCCATTGGCCCTTCAAAAACTTCTCCTTGGGAACAAAAACTTTCAAGAGTAGCAACGAAGCATCTTCCCATCTTCTGTGCTTATTAAGTTTGACTATTTCGGCTTCATTTCATTTTAAATACACAACATTTCATATCAACAGGTCAAATTCTGTGCAAAACGCCCCACAATAACACAGGTTGTAGGGAGATGCTGGTGTCTGATAACACAGCTGCAACGCCACATGAGATTTTCAAATGAAAAACTTGCTGGTGGATGTATTTACACATTTCAAATAAGCTAATCAGGCATTAACATCACACATTGCCAGTCTTACACAATTGCCATAGTAATTAACAGCAGTAAACATTAAATGTTTAAAACCCCTCTTTCAGATAATTATCAGAGCCTTTCCTTTTTCCTTTAAATAAAAAAAAGGATCGTTTCTCCTAACAAAACATCTCTTTAGCACATAAAGAATTAGCTAAATGAAAAGCAGCCATCCTCCCACCCAAGACATATGGGAAAACAAAGCTATTTGCATATATCCCCACAGGTCTCCTTTTCCTTGCCAGTTTCCAGTCTTTAAATCATTAAGGCAAAAAACATTTAGTTGTTAATTTTTATTAGCTTGTTTTGCTAAAGAGAATACTCAAATCAATTCCTCATAGCATCATTTCAGCTAGCGTATCTTTTTCACTTAGGTGGGTAACAAATAACATTCAGGAACACACCGATCTACGCTTCTCCGAAATCACTCACATTTACACACGGAAGGCATAGGTGTTCCTACACCCTGGTTTTCTAATAAATCCATGACAAATGAATGTCCCTTCAGAGAGAGCTGGAGCAATACTTGAAAAACAGCAATGACCACAAATAAGAGGAAATTCAACAAGGCTATTTGTTTTCTAAACTATCATTAAGAATCCCAAATGGTTCTCCCCATGTTTTAACACTTCAGCTTTCATTGTTGTTAAGAAACAAAGACCTAATTAGCTGCTGTTTGGCCAGATAGCAAGCATAACCTTTCTTCTACATTAGTAATAAAAATCTGCAGTGTAAATGCACTCCTGCAAGGAGTCAGAACTTTTCAAATACTGCCCCCCTTGCAGCAGGGGCCCTTATCGCTTTCGTAAGGATTTTCATCTCCCTCAGGTGGCAGAGCCAGCCCTTCTGCAGCAGAAGGCTCTCTGTTTTCTCTATAAAGTGATTATTCACAGAAGAGTAAGTTTCACCAAGTCCCAAAGCAAAGGAAAAGGCCACCTTCAGAGGAACTCAAAAAATACAAAGAGAAAGGAAGGTGTTGCAATAACTGTGACTAAAGCCATTTATTTATCTTGCAGTTCATTAGACAGCACGGTGACTGCTACAGACAGAGGTTTTTAGAACCATTTCAGGTATGGTTTACTCCGTCCTAATCCATTATTTATTATAATAACTATGAGTCTTCCTGACATCAGCTGAGGAAGATGAAACGCAAAAGGTTAATTAACAGACAAAATGCAACAGTAGAAACAAACTGCTTCCTGCGCAATGGCAGGGGTGAGTCCTGTGGCTGCCTGCGGGACTACCTCATGTTTAATGATGTCTGATTAATGCCTTTAGTACCCCTGAGATTTCTATAAGACTCTGCTTTTGGGATTCCCTGATGTCAGAGCTAACCAAGCTCTTGGTGCTTGATTCTTTGCTAATAGCTGAGCTCACGCTGTAACATTTTGCACAGCAGGAATTCAGAGCACTCTGCTGTATTGACCAATTATTTTTGTAAAATGTATAGAAAAGGTCTGAGGCCTCTGACATATCAGAATGGTTTGAAACTGGTTAATAAGATCAACATTATACAGGTCACATGCAGACTGACAGATGATCTCATACGTGCAGAGTGTATTCACAATGTCTTAATTTTTCAGGAACAGAAAAAATAAAAAACTTCAACAGAACAATTCTGTACTCACAGACAGACAGTCCCATGTGGCAAATATTTATCTATGTTTCCATTTGAGGTTATATCTAAGTCCTTGCAGTCCCTCTAATCCAGCCTAAAGATAGATCAGTTAGCGTATGTATGTGTTTTGTAGGCTGGGAGCTGATGCCATTTTCATGGGCCTCCTGGAATCATATTAGGCTCTGTTACTTAAAAATGCCTCATGCAGATGTTTCTCATATTAAGCAGACCTATTTGCAGCAGGATTACAACTCACGAGTCAATCTGAGTGTTTTAGATCGGTTGTAAATTCCTCAATTCCCTTTCTGTGATTACTCATTTATATCTGGATTTCAAGGAAACTATTCGCTCATTTCAGGTTACACTGGTACATCAGTTCTTGCCTAATCAGAGAATCATGTACATGTCCTTTCACTGAAAAAGAAAGCAATGAACTTCCATCCTTTATTCTTTATTATTTCAACAACTCCATTCAGATTCTTCAATCTACAATTGGATATGCACAGGACAATTTGATATGCACTAGACATCAGTCCAAATCCAAAACTTCCTTCTCTCCTTCCCCAAATAAAACATTCAGTTATGTTAAGCTTATATTTATTTTCTAATGCAATGCCAACAGGTTGCTAACAGTGAAATTAAGCCCTTCTATCGTCTTATCTACATGCGCTAAGCAGACAAATTTCACTGCTAACTTCGTAGTTTTCAAACTTTCTCACTTGAGTTAAGACTAAAGCATTTTTATCAATCCCACCATGTAATATCCATCAAACAATTTTCTGTTGCAACTGTCTGAAGAGGCACTGAGATTCTTATTGGCATAACCAAACACATTCCAGACTTCTGTTATTGCTAATTAGTTCATTTTCACTGCTTTTTTATTATTATTATAATTGTTGCACAGCTGGTGTAAACTAAAACAGATCTAAAGTGAACTGGTTAAACTACAGTAATGCCAACTGGAAGAGCATTGCTGGATACAATAACCAAACCTCCAGACACAGGGTCTGCTTCTGCCCTGCATACAGAGATAAAATGCACAGAAGTGCTGAGGGAAAGGAGGGAGGTGCCAGAAGGGGCACCTCGATGAGCTCAGGCAGGAAGAGGACAGTCTGAGACTGCACAGAAAACTCTTCCAGCCCCTGGTGACACTACTGCCATTACACCTACGTAACTTCTGTCTGTGGCCAGCGTGAGACTACTGAGAGTGCTGCGCTGTCCAAACTCATTTATCTATAGCATTCCCGCCCCCACCTGCTACCACGGTTTGTGATTTTTTTTTTCCCCCTTCTAATGGCTTAAGTAGGATTTGAGAGAAAAAAACTTGAATACATTCATCATCAGTGCTCACTCAGTCCCATTAACTGGCCAACAATCTCTTTCTTCGCCTCCCACCCTTCCCACTGCACAGCTGCCCTTGTTCCCCTTAATACCATAACAGATCATTTCACTTAATTACAACTTGTCCAAACTTATGTGGCTGCACAAGGTGGGAGAGAATAAAATATATAAACCAACAGAAAGAATCCCACACATACTACGTTGTAGAGCAGAGGCACAGAATATCACCAGATACTGCTTGATGAGCACAGACCACACCTTAGGCATCAGAACTGTCATTTGGAGTCAAATATCTGCAGTCCCCACAATTACTACTATCATTTTTATACAACTTGATGAGTTCATACCTACTTCCAAACAAGGTAAACATAACACAGCATCCTTAGGGCAAAGCAACAGGGAAGATCTTCAATCAAAATTAAAACATTCTGCTGTTCCTTCAGCCAACAGGATTTCTATTACACCATGAGTGCCTGGTAGGACATCCAGTTAGGTGTTGGTGCTCAGGCTGTGACAACTTATGAATACGATGTCAGAATTTGACCTTTAATTATTTTTCCACAGCAAGGGGGTTTCATATCCCTACTTAGAAAATAAATGGAAAAGAGACCGTTCCTTCCTGTAAAGATTCTATCATTTGAAGGATTAATGTGATTACAAAGAATCACTGGTTCTATTTAGTAGAATATTCTTCCATTAAAGTTCTCAACATTATAATACGGTCTTTGGAAGACAAAATTTATCTTAACTTCTGTTAATTGTAAATATTAATATCAGTGTGACAAAGCGAAATTACTTTCAAAATCAGTGAGGAGTTGTATAAGGGCAAATGAGGTCTTTGGTTTACAGTCCAGTATGCAAAGAAGGTGTTTTGTATTTCAGGGACTGAATATCTCTGGGTATTTTGGTATAAGCACAACTGTTCCTTCTTGACACAGTTTCACCATTTTCCTCACTCAACACAGGTGTTTTGCCAGGAGGATATTTTGTTGGGGATACAGGCAAGCAGAGGCAAGAGGCAGACCAGAGGCAATCACAATGTCAGTTAATTTCAAGCCAGCCATAATGTGTACCAGAGCTGAATTGCTACTCTGAGTTCCCTTCCCAAGTCTGCTATGCAACAACAGACAGATTTATCCAGCCAAGATCTTCATTCTTACTGATAGACGAGACAGGCTTTTGGGGCCTGGGGACCATCAGTAGTTCCCAACGCCCTAGGCCTTCCAAAATGATGAACTGTGCTACAGGCTCCAAGCAGTGTTACAGGAGATATGTTCCCACTCAGAGCTCCCCTGTCACAGGGAATCATTAGTGAAATTGAGGGATATCCTTATTCAACTTTCTTCTCTTTCTTCAAGCTCTCCACAATTCTCCTATCTGTCTCAAGAAACAGGCTATTTGGGTGTTGATTACCGAAGAGAGATGTACGAAAACTAAACATCCAGTATTAAAAGAATCTCTGTAGGACTCAATGTTCTCTAGTAATGAGACTAATCCTATTTACTCAATTTGTACACAAAAAATAATGCATTATTTCCATTTAAACAAAAGCTACAATGATGTGATGAATATTAAATCACCCTCCAATGGAGCTTAGACATCCAGATTACATTCCTAATGGGCTCTGACTCTGAATAATCCAAATTGTGAAG
>VXAV01006819.1:67607-93056 GCA_013399715.1 Alectura lathami | reverse complement strand
TGCTTGTCTCCCCTCACAAAGCCCTGGTGCAACCGTTTGACAGCCGCTGCTGGGCTTTGCCCCTTTTATATCTCACTTAAATCCAGTCCAGGCAAAGTCACCCAGAGTCAGGCTGCTGGCCCCATGCAGCTCCAGCTTGGGGAGAGGGGGCTGGCCTCGGGGGTGACGGTTGTCTGTCTCCCACAGCCTGGACTCCTTCCTGTACGGCCTCCACGCACTGTTCAAAGGAGACTTCCGGATAGCCGCGAAGGACGAGTGGGTCTTTGCAGACATGGACCTGCTGCACAAGGTGGTTGCCCCCGCAATCCGGATGTCTCTGAAGCTGCATCAGGTAGGGTCTTTGTTTCTTGATTTTTAACTTTCACTCTTGTATTTGTTTTCTTAAGGAAACACAGGAAAACTTGGAAACTTGGAAATGAGGGGGGAATCCAAGTTGAGCAAAAAAGTTGCTCATTCCGTGAAACTTCCTTAACCAAAATGGAAAAGCTCAGCCTTTGTTTACTTGCATTCTTTTGATATTCTTCTTCTGTACTCCCTGGCTGCCCACTGGAAACTGTTTTTACTGCAGAGCTTGCCCCTGCCTTTTTCATTAAAACAAAACTGATGGTCATGTCGTGGTGTACTTCTGGAGGTGCCATTATAGTGTCTCCTAGCTTGAAAACAAATGCAATAAATTGATCAATAAAACAAAATTAAAAAATCAAATTGGTTAGGCAGATTCCACTGCTACTTTGTCGACCCTTTTGTGATGGGCGGTACACAAGTAACACTTCCATATGTTAAGAGTCACAGCTGAGAGGAGCAGTGCTTTGAAGGGCTGGTGCCACAGCTGTGTTTGATTACGTCGTGCTGTTTCTGACCCCGTTCTGTTTCCAGTTGTAAAACTCTGGCACACCTCCACTGAAGTGCTTCAGTTGAGCTAGGTCAACCCTTGTATAGCTTGGGATTGATCCTGTTCTTTCTTTGGCATGTTATTTAGTCTCATACACTCTGATAACGCATGGTATTTATAATGGTTCTGAGTGTAACTGAAGTGGAACTGCTGTGAATTGATCTAAGAGAACTGGGCAAAAGGATTCCATGAATGTAGTCACTGGCAGTGTTGCTGTGTAACAGCTAAAGCAGTAACACAGTATTGTGGTGTCTGTTGATGGATTCACAGCCTGTGCTTTTGTCGTGGTTTTACATGAATGACAAAATGAGACCCGTGGAATGTCCCAGGTAGCTCCGATCTCCCTCCAGCTTACACCAAAGCTCTGCCTCCTCTGGTTTCCCACTGTGAAAGTTGTCAGGGGATAAGCTCTCATTCTCTGTCTTGGTGCAGTGGAGACATGAGGTCAGAACAGGTTACAGCAGAACAAAAAGTGTACCTGTCTGTGTTACCCCTGCTTTAGTTGTTCTACCTCCTCACACACACCTGTGTCAAGTGGCAGGTCACTGGGGCAGGGAGGGGAGTTGGCAGACCGTCCAAAAGGAACAGGGTTTTGTTTATTGTTAATAGCTTTCATGTTTTCGTAAATACACCTGACCTTTTCACTACTACTACTTGGGCTGCCAGGACCAGTTCACCTGCCCAGATGAGTATGAGGACCCCGCAGTTCTGTATGAAGCAATCCAGTCCTTTGAGGAAAAGGTGGTGATCTGCCACGAAGGGGACCCAGCCTGGCGCAGTGCTGTGCTCTCCAACAGAGAGGAGCTACTGACTCTGAGGCACGTGGTAGATGAAGGAGCAGATGAGTATAAAGTTATCATGCTCCACAAAAGCTACTTGAGCTTCAAGGTTATCAAGGTACGTGAACCAGCTTCCTTATACTGCCGTAACTTAGGGCTGTAGGTAGAAATACCATTTCTGAGCCATCTGGCCAAAAGGAGGAGGTTGATCGTAGCTGTCAGAGTAGGGACTGGAGGCCAGCAGGGGAGCTCTGTTACCTTGCTTCTATTGTGCACTCTTACGTTTGTGCATCAAGAAATCCTGTTAACGGTACGATGACATCAGACGCTTGCAGGCTGCTCCCGCTGTTCTCTATAGGCCACGCAGTTCTGTATGTCAACTCACAAATGCTTTCACGTGGCCCACACTATTTTTTACCTACCTGTAGGTCAACAAGGAGTGTGTCAGGGGACTGTGGGCTGGGCAGCAGCAGGAGCTGATTTTCTTGCGCAACCGTAACCCGGAGAGGGGGAGCATCCAGAACAACAAGCAGGTCTTGAGGAACTTAATCAACTCCTCGTGCGATCAGCCCCTGGGATATCCCATGTACGTGTCCCCTTTAACCACTTCGTACCTCGGGACACACAGCCAGCTGAGGAACATCTGGGGGGGACCGGTCAGCTTGGACAACATTAAAAAGTGGTTCAGATCCAAATGGCTGAGGTAGGTGTTACATTTCGGTCATGTAGATAGACACCCTGCAGTCTCTGTTCTGCTGTATTTTTCTGTTAGAAGAAAATACTGTTATCTATGAGTAAAGACTAATTGCAAGCAGGATGTAATAAAACAGCCCTACAGATGTGGCTGAAAGCAAATTCATTAACTTGTTCTTGGCTCTGAAGCAAAGCTTTCTCTATGTTAGTCAAGATTCATAGTCAAGATTCATTATCAAACCACTTAGCACCACAGACATTTCCCTTTTCCCAATAAACAAGTGTGTATTTTCTGTAACTTGACAGAATATGAGGAAATGTGATGGCGGGTTACCGTGGGTTATGCTCCAGAGCTTTGGCACTATAGATGATCATCCCCACGTCGTTGTTCTTGACCAAAACAGATCTGAAAATGTACTTACCATCCCCCAAAACTGCCTGATTTCCCCTAGGTGTGCATCATGAGTATGGCACCTTCTGTTTCTCATTCCTGTGTGCGCTCTTCCTACAGTAACAGGTCACTCATTCCCCCCACCTGCCTTTTTGCTGCTGTGGCTGAGAGACAGGGACAGCTCAATGGGAGCCAGCCGCCACGCTGAGACCTATGCTGAAGTGCCAAGATTAAGTCTGGTGGCTCAGTGTGCTAGTTTGCCCCCTAGTAAAGTTTGTATGAGATGCTTACATCATAGTTTGTATGAGATGCTTACACGCTGTGAGGACACCTAATGTTGGTGGCCCGAGTTGTCTGTGCACGTGGACTGACCGCGTGTGCGCGCTTGTGCAAGCAGGATGCGGAAGGACTGCCACGCGGCTCACCACGACAGAGGCAATGTGGAAGAAGCGGATACCGGAGGAGGGCCTTCGTCTGGCGGCAATTCCATGGGGAACTCCAGCCAGAGCGGCAGCTCGCAGCACACCAGAGATGGAACCCCTCAGCTGCAGCCTTCGTCGCAAGAGGTGCACCAGCGTGCAGGTATTTGCCCAACTGACTTGGCTTCTTCTGGAGTTTTCTCCTGGGGGGCCACGTGGGCAGATGCTTTCGGGGCTGTCTCTATCCAGTGGAAAACTGATTTTAGAAAGAGGAACCTGTCCTTCCCGCTGACCAAGCATGTATAGGGGTTGGCTCCCTGATGCTGTTCCAGGTATTTACTGCGAGAGCGTAAGACAGATGCATTTCACGGGGCTCACCAGAGATTCCAGTGTCAGGCTGCTTCACATGCAGCTTTTGGCCTGGGAGGTACTGCTGACAGAGGCAGGGGGAGAAATTCAGGCGAGGGAGTCTACGTGCGGTGCCCGTTCACCTTACGTGCTGAGCCTGTGGTTATTGTTTGTTGAGAACAGCAGAACAGAAAGTATGCAAAAACCTTAATTATCTTGGAAGCAGGATGACAATTTATTTGAGGAATCAGTGTGGCTGTTCATCAGCACATGGGGAGAATACACAAACAGCAAATAACTTAGTGTGCCTGTGCAGCAGCTACTAGGAGAAAATTAAAAGTTGCCAATCATTCTGTCAGTCAACAGCTGAGCCCTTTTCATATGAAATTCTGGATTCAGAAGTGCTTCAGACACGTTCACCAGCCTGCACGTCGGGAACGTACATGGGGTTTGCCAGAGGGTCACGGTGAGACCCTCACCAAGGGCCCGGGGTTTGTTGCAAGGTGAGGTTGATTGGCCTTACCCTGCACGTTGTGGTGTGACTGTGCCAGCTGAGGCAGAGCGCTGGAGGGGTCCAGCCCTTGTTTGTTCCCTGTTAGATCATTTTGACCTATCATTAAAAATAATGGGCAGGACCAGAGAAAATCTTGTCGACAGTATGAATCGTGTTGCAAGGATGGAATAACGTCTGCTTGTAATTAAGGCCAGCTTTGCAGTAATCCCCACGTGCATGCTCATAACTTGACACTGCGGGAATCAGAACGGCAATCTTAATTGTAAAATAACGATCCCGAGCATGCCATGCGATAATGGAAATTAGTTGTGAATTGTTTAGAGGATGTACTGGGTGCCCAGGAAAACACCATTGGGAGAGGTCACGCTCAGTGAGGAAAAGCTGCCCGGCTTTGAGGCAAAAGGAAGGAGGAGATGGAAAACAGCAAATGTGAACCAGCCTCAGTCCTGAGAGAGGGCCCATGAGAGAAGGACACAAAGTTTCTGACTAGCAGCACTGGGGACAATGAGAAGAAAACCAGCTTGCTACTGTTTATTTTATTTTATTTTTTTTTTTTTACATTAGAAGCAAAAGAAATTGTAACAATAGTCTTGAGTCATCACTATGTATGAAAGGCTGAGTTGTCAGTAACTTAGAAATGAGGAAAGAATGCCTCTGTTGTGTATCTGAGAAAAATGCGGATGGTCTGAGGTCTGATCACGAAGGAGTTATTTGCATCCTACCAGCTACAAAGAACGTTAAAGAGCAGCTGTCAACACTGTATCTTAATGGAGCAGATCCAAATAACTCTTGCTCAAGATGGTTTTTAAAAGCTGGTTAAAAAGCCAGCCCTGTTTGATCTTCAGTAGATAGCAGGATGGTGCGGCAACAGCAGAGCACTGGGAACACGCTTAGGCTATGTCGGGTGTTAAAAAAGAACAAACAGGGTGAGCTGACCCACACAGGTCTGTCAGCCTGACTGCGGGTCAGGGCGCTGGTGGCCTTCTGCGCGCAGCCTGGGTGCCCTAATACAAGGATATTTGCAATTTGGAAGGAGATAAAAAAAAAATTATCAGAATTCTGGGAGATGTCCCGTAGTGAGATTAAGCGCCTTCCAACAATTCATACTGTAAAAGCTGCTTTGATCATTGGCTACCAGGACTACTGGGGCAACCACAGGTGACCAAAGGCATTTGAGATGAACGCGGAGTGCTTTTGGGCAGCAGTCAGCTTGGCAGCTTCAGTCACAAGCAGACGTTTGGCCGCTTTAGCCCCTGCAAGAACACGCTCGCCGCAGCCCCTCCGTCCAGTCCCTGCTTTTTATTTAAAAAGGTATCATAGTGAAATAAGAGTCAGGTGCAGAAACCACAGCACTTGCTCAAGCGACAGTAGAAATAGTGATAAATGGGGTGGAAAAGTGTCCAGTGCTTGCCAGACCACCAGGGTTTTAGTCCAGCTGAATGGCTCCAGTGAGGTTACGGCCCGGCTCTGCCATCTGACTCTGTGCCAAGGTACCTGAACTCTCTTTGCTTCAGGATCTGAAAAATGAGGGTAGTGCTACCGGCCTCCGTAAGCAGACCTGTGGATGTAAAACAGCACGGCTCGGATACAGAGTGTGGGTAGCTTGGGTATGGAATTCTGCATCGCTGGAATCCTCGTGAACTCAGCAAACAATGCCAGTTCTTGGGGACAGCGTGAGGTGTGTGCTGCTCTGTGCTGCAACACTTCGGTATCTGGAGGGGTTTCAGTCTTCTCTCCCCTCCATACTCCTGGTATTGGGAAAAACCAAAGAAAAAAAAATACCAGCAACCTGGAATTGCCTGCCAGATTGTTTCTGTGTCAGTGGGTCTCAACAGGTTTTCTGTCTTTAACCCTCTACCCCACAGCTACAGCTAGAAAATCAAAATGTCAGCTTGCGTTAGTGTCTGGAGTTTCCTGGAAAGCAAAAAGCCAGGCAGGCACTCGTGTGACAGGGTCTTTGCTGCCTAAGCCCGGGTTGGTCTCTCTGCAGAAGCTCTCCAGGGGCTTGCGGTGCCAGCCCGCTGCATGGCCCTTGTGTGGTGCCTGGCTGCAAGCGGGTATCCAGTGGGCTCACAGGCGATAAGCTGATTTAATTTCCATTCTGTGCCTGTTTAAATGTGCAAGCACAAGAAATGCAGAAACTTTTGTTTGCATGACAAAAGTTGTTGATGTAAATGTTAAAAAAAAAAAAAAAAAGGTGTGTGTGGGAGGAGGATATGTACAGGAGGACAGGAGTTGCCTCAGCACATCAGAACAGTTTCTGTGCACTGTATACAACAGTGGCTGCACTGAGGTGTGTCACAGAATGGGACAGGAGTGTGGGTCTCACTTCGACCTCCAGCTGACTGCCTGAGGGGTGCTCCTGCCTTTTCAGTCTGTGCTATACTGTAAATATCCATCTTGGAACTCAGTTAAACTATTGGTTTTAATTCGCAGCTCCATGTTTTACTTTTGTAGCTAGGTTATGCCCGGCCATGTCAGGTGGGCATTCAACATCCCCCACTTTAGTGTGGTTATCGAGGGAGTGCAGAGCTGCAGCAGCAGCACTGTGCTCAGACATTCAGGGGCAGGTTCAGATGGGCATGGTAGAACAGGCCTGGGTTCCTCCCTTTGACCCAGAGAAGCAGCACTGCAGCTGTTCTGACCAGAAGTCAGAACTATTGCAGTGGAAAAAACAGGCTCCTAGGCTTAGGAATTCCTCGTGTCTGTGATTCTCCAATTCTTCTGCTGATAAAACCCCCAGCAATACGCCAGCAGTAGAATGTACACGTAGGACACTGACAACAGCATGGATTTCATCAGGATGCCACTACAGGCAGCGCTGAAATGTGTTACTCTTCCTTCTAAAGGGAGGAGGAAACACAGGAGTCAGTCCGTCCAGGCTCACACAGCTCTAAGCCAAAGGCCCCCTGTTTCGAGTCGCTCCGGCCCGATCGCAGAGAGTCGCCAGCCCTTCATCCAGACGTCCACATCTGCCCACGAAATCGCCCAGAGGCTCTCGGGCAGCCAGCTGTCCTTCCACAACTCGGCGACGTCCGTGTTCTCTCAGTCCCCTGCCGTTCCTGTTGCTGGCCAGCTGACTGTGCAGGACCGAGCTGCTGCAATGCTCAGGTCCAGCCTGGCCTCGTCCACCAGCTCCACCCTCAGCCTGCTGTTCGGCAAGAGAAGTTTTTCAAGTGCTTTGGTGATTTCTGGGCTCTCAGCTGCGGACGGAGGTAACACCAGTGACACGCAGTCGTCCAGCAGCATGAATATCGCCATGGGCCCATCTGCGAGAGCAGCAAGTCAGGCCACTCGGGTAAGGCTGAAGCCAGAACTGGTTGGTTTGTTCCTTCTCATGTCCAGAAAACAGTCTTCTGGGGATGTAGGTATTTGTTTTGGATTTTGCATCACAGTGAAAACAAGACTGTTTAGTATCTGTGTGTATATGAGCGATGTAGTCAGTAGTAGCGGTGAGTTGGCCACTGAGGATGTACCTTAGAATGGCCGACATGGGCAAAGTGCCTCGTCCTTTCCCTGAGACCAGGGACTCGAGTCTGTTTTATGCAGCCCAGGTAAGTACCATCACGAGCAGACTGCATAGCTCCTTTCTTGCTTACTCAGGACTGAATTATGTGTGCAAAGAGGAATGGCTCCCACTGAACAGCGCACTTGTTCTGTCTCCCTCTCTGACCTGAAACTCAATCCAGGCCCTTAGAACCTTGCTGGACTGGTCAAAGGAAGGCTGTAGGAAATATTTCCCAAAGGAAACCTGCACGCTCTGTGAATCAGCATTTTCAAACAGAACAGCATGCCCAAAGAACTCCCAGCCTGCATCCCAGCAGGCTTCCAGTTCAATTCCCATCTTCCCTGGAACATTCAACGCTCCCATTAGCGTTACCGTTTTCTTGTCCACTGAAATGCATTTAACTTTGGCTGCCATCAATTGCTTTCCTGTATTTTGGAACTTTTACCTCTACGCTACAGAGCAGTAATGTGAGCAGATGGATTCGAGATAAAAGGTGGCTGCAGCTAGAGGGTGAGTGACAACATAATGAAGACGGAGTTTCACATTTGGCCTATGAAAGTGGAAATGAAATTGGCAACAGGCAAAAATTGAGGATTTGGCAAGTCCAAACCACTTTTCTCCTAATATTCTAAATTGTATATAATTTCCTCAATTTTCAAAGAATTCCCCAAACCCCAAGTGAAAAAAGCTCCCTAGCCTGTGTGCATTTTGCTCGCAACCCAAAAATGCCACGTATGGTGTAGCTCATGAGGCTCTGCCGTTAAATCCAACCGAAGCTCACTGACCATTGCAGCAGATCACTGGTGTGGCCTCTGTGCTCTGCAGAGAGCACGATCCAGCTCATCCTGACAGCGGTCAGGAGATCGTCCCCTCGAAGCCTCGTCAGGCCCTGCCAGCCACGGTGACACACCCAGACAGAGCACATCATGGCAGTTAGGTGAGGTGGGTTCTGGCCAAAAGGGAGCTGCTCAGGGACTGGGTGCCTAGCTGATGGGAAGTGCTGAGGAGGAGGAAGTGTTTTACCTGCACCTCAACAGAGCACAGTTCTGGAAAGCTTTCATCCTGATGGAGTTCTTACAGAGGGTAACAATGTGCAGAACGTTTTCAGGCTGATAATTGCCTTCTAGTTCTGCTGCAAAGGTTTCTTTGTAAGTTGGATTTAAAATTTGCTGTAAGAAGCAATTCCCAGACTAACCTGATTCAGCTTCTTAGAAGTTGGCCCTGCTTGAAGCAGGGGTTTGGACTGGATGACCTCCAGAAGTCCTTTTCAATCCAAAGTATTTTACAGCTCTCTATCCGTGTACCTCTGTGGTACTAAAGCTCTAGCTCCCCTGCTTTTCTTTCCAAATGTATGCGTGTATGTGTTACAAGTACCTGTTCACTCTTCAGAAGTCCCTTGTGAATTATGCATGTTAAGAATCTCCTGCAGTCTCACAGAATGACATTCCTAAATCAATTTTTAACTTTCTCACCCATCACTTCAAAAAACAGCTGAAGTGTTACATGGAAAATTCCTCGTCTCATTGACTCCTTCCTTTCTCTGCAGCAGCTCACCGAGACCTGCGATGCCACCGAGGCTACAGAATCCAGACCACGCCGAGAGCAAGGTGCGTCCCATGCCATACGCGTGGGTCAGACCCTGGAGTGCAGAAGGGCCAGCCAGGAAGATATGGCCCTGGAAGACACAGCCTCCCAGCAAAGCCTGTCTGAGGAGCAGTAAGGAGCACTGCTAGCGCAGGGGCCGCACGCTTCTCAAAATTAAAGACAGAGTTAGGGCAGGGAGCTGCAGGTGGGTTTAAGTTCTTTGAAATTTAACGAGCAACCTCCAAATGTTTATTTTTCTAACTTCTAAGGAAGAATACTACAGGGCACGTGTTCTTCAGCTGAAGGCCTTGGCCTGGGTAGAGTTGGAAGATGTCCTAAAAACCACGGTGCCACTTCATCTCAGGTTCTTGTAAATCCCACAACAAGGAATACAACCTGTTTGACATTCCTTCCCCCGTTGACACGCTAGCAGTGAGGAAAAAAGCGTAACAGCTGGCATCACAAGTGAATACAATGGGAAACACTGATACAACGTAGTGAAAAGCACACAGGACATCTTTCTGCCATAGCTAGCCAGCCGACCGCATGCAAACTAATTGGCATTTGCTGTTTCATGAATAATAAAGGACAGCTCTGAACAGAAGCAGTGAATGTGTACAAGGGCAGTACGACGCGTACTGCAACGTTACAGCTAAATCTGACTGTATTTTTTCCCCAACAGCAAATCTCTTCTTCGTTTTCCTCCCACACTTTATGCAGGTGGTAATTATGAATAGCAACGTAGCATCACACAGACTGGTGCACTGCATGCAGCCATACTGAGATCTTGTGTGAACGAGCCTTGCTCAGCGCATTAACAAAAGTCGGGTGGGAGGAAAGAAAGTAGCCAGTGCATGGAGAGCCTTCACAAAGCATCCGGTGCACCTTATTTGCAAAGAAAGCAGCTTTGTATAAACAGCTGCTCTTAGGTATACTCTCATGCTCCTGTTTGGCTTACAGCAGTGTTTGTCAAATTCGAGGCAGTGGCCCCCTTGGGAGACAGAAAAGGGCCCAGGAGAGCGCTCCCGAGGACAGCCAAGTGCAGAGCAGCCTGTAATTACTGTCTGTGCCTGTACTGGGCAGGGAGCAGCTAAATGCCTTTAATTGCTGGACACAGCTCCGTGTCCATAAACACGTGTAGGCAGCAATTACACAGCACTCTGATCTCCCTCCCCCAGAGAAACGGAGCTGCTGCCAGCTCACAGTAGCATAAAGACAGATGGGGCAAAAGGAGAGCTCATGCTTTCGCAGAGTTTGAGAAACACCCACCAACAGGAACGCATGACTGTTTTGGAAGCCAAAAGGCTACAACAAATCCTTACTGTACTACAGTGCATAAACACACACACACAAGCGCATTCTCATTTTTTTTTTTTTAATTAAAAAATTTGCAGCTATCAGTGTCTTGCTATTCCTCCTTACTGTAACTTGCCACAGCTTGTTTCTAATTCTCCTCATGATAATGCGCAGCCAGGCTGTCTTGGCCCAATTAACAAGGAAGATTTAACAGGAGATGCTGTAGCTAAGCCTTATTACCCTTAGATGATACACGGTTGCATTCTGAGCTTCCTCGTGTGCCACACTCGAGATTAGAAATAGGAGAACTAAATAACACCGAGTGAAAATAAAATCATTCAAGTATGCTTTGTGTGGCAGCAGTTTTTGGGTTTTCTTTCTTATTTCATTTTGACTTGCTTTGTGCTTTATGACACGGGGAAGTCTGTTGTTTGTCCTTCACTTCAGATCTTGACAAATTCATTTCTTACAGTGCTCAGTGAAATCTAGGCAAAATTCTGCTCATGTTTACAAGGGCAAAAGCAGACTAATGGCATGTAGTCCCTGAGACAGACGGTCTCAGCATGGCTTAGGCCCTGCTCGTGCCTTCTCCAGCCTCCAGGTGTGATATGGAAGAGGAACCTGGATTCAGCTGCTCCTCTCTGAGCACTTCTGGGGGCCATGACCTCTCCTCCTCCCACCACCCCACCAGCCCCATCGTGTGGGACGTGGAGGTTACAGGTGTAGGTGGGGGGCTCTTGCTGACAGCCACCAGCCCCATTTCTGCCTCGAGGGCTTTTGCTCTGCAGTCTGCTGGGATAAACCATCACCACTTTGTCCTCCTAAACCCCGCCATGGGTGGAGGCAGGGCAAACAGCTGCAGAAAGCACTAAACTCTCCCATGTTAAGTGAAATCAGACATGATGGTTAGAAATGAAATCTGCAACCAGGTGTGAGGTTGCATTGACCCTAAAGCACATGACATAGAGACAGAGCACATCAGTTCATGACAGAAGATGCATTTAAGGCACCTTCCCTTAGAGGAAAGCACTTGATCCACGCGAGCAGTCGGTACATGTGGATTTTGCACAGAAATGACCCCATCTGCCCCCAGCTTACCCCCAGATAACAGCACTGCTGCTGAAGAGGAACACTGGGCATGATCTTACTCACGCGGCCTCGATGGGACCCTTGCAGCAGCAGAGAGGGGAGGAACACGGACAGGACGGCAGGCAGAAGGCTGGTGAAACCAGCACAACTGCAGCACCTCAGCCCTCATGTTAAGCGTGGGACACTCACTGCCTGCCCTCATGTTGTTTCCTGAACTCTTTACAGGCTCTTGTTCACATCACACAGCAAAAGCTGGGTGAGAGACTCCTAAGGTGAGACAAGCCCAGAGCTGGTCGGATGTTAGCAGCATGTTACCACAACCAACCACAGGCTGCTGAGCTGCTCACAGCCACCAGGAACACAGGCAAGACCTCAGCCTGGCCTTCAGCCCAGCTGGTTCCCACCCCAGCAAGCAAGCTGCGCTTGCAGGGACCCTCCTTCCAAAAGCCATTTCTGTTCATCCCAAAATACAAACACCAGAGGTCCTGCTGCGCCCTCCATTTTGAAGCATTTTACGAGTCTCTCGGATGTGTCTGTCTGTACACACATACACACACGAGGAACTGGAGTTGTCGCTGAGAGCTCTCACCTCACTTCCACAGGCAGAAAATCCTGACATCCACTGTACTTCAAACAAATCTTAGCAGAAGCACTTACCACTGTGATTTCTTTTTCCCTTGCCAAGACGGTCAGGTACTCTCAGTCTGGAACTATGCAGAGACTCCTATGAACTTCAGTGCTATCCACAGCTTTTTCAAAGAGCTGTTTATTAGAGTAAAGCAAGAAATTCCACTTGCATCTGGCTCCACCTCACCAAGTGACTGCACTTCTCTTGCTGGGGAATTTAAGTTAGAGATTAGCTGAATTCCATGCAGCTCATTTTAGAAGATTAGAATTACCAGTGAAATTCTCCAGCATGTAATAAGCATCTTCTCATCAATGCATTTTTTTTTTTTTTTTTTAAAAACTACCCAATTATTGCCATTTTTAGATTGCTGCCTGGATTGGGAGCTGGTGTTTAATTACAGTGTTTCACTAGTGCTTGTACACCCTCAGATCTGCACGACAGACGTACTACTTACAATTAACTTTGCAGTAGGTCCAGCGTTAAAGATTCACCTCCAATTCAGCCTTCTCAGGGTTTTACAAGTCAAAAATGCTCTAATGCATGATAAATAATGCAGGCCCTGTTTATTCCATGCTGTGTGCAATTTGTGTTGGAATTACAAGCCTCCTTGCCAAAAATGTCCTCAGTTCTCAGGCTCTGAGAGAATAATTGGTACCTCATATTCCCCCCTTTTTTGCACCAATTAAAACCTGCAGGTGCACTAATGTTGTCATCTGGAATCGTGCTGGTACTTCAGAGGTTATTTTCACCAAATGTGTGCTATTAGTGAAATTAGCCCATCAGGGGAACCGCGGATGCTCTGTTTGTTGTTACAGTTCTCCCAAGGCTTTCCAAATATTTTACTAGTGCAAGACCAGACAATGCATTTCTTACCTCTGAAGTAAACAGGGGGTGTCATAAAAACTAAGTTCAGCTGGAAATATTACTTTCTCACTCTGTGCATATTTGGAACAGGCAAATCATTTCTTTAGGACTGTCTCAGATAACCTAAGCCAGAAATGATTGTTACGGCCATTGAGGGTCTCCTGCTGAATGCACAAAATTTCTCTTAGAAGCACTGTAGCTCAGAGAGAAGATGGACCTAAAGAACAGCAGCAAAGACTTACCAACCTTGAGACAGGAAGCGGCAAACAACAGCCACCGATGTCAGTTTCAGAAATCCCCTTTGATTTAAAGGGGCTGATGGTTCATTCACAACTGAGGAGGAAAAATGCAGCTCCATTTTGGGTGAGTTGCTGACACAGCAGTTTGTGGGAGAATATGGCCAAGAAAAGTGGCTCAATGCAAGCACAGCATGAAGAACAAAATCTAAATGGAAAGAGCACAAAAGAAACCAACTTTGGAGCTCCAGACATCAACAGCACCAATGCTGGTTGCACAGCTGGAATGTGACAAGCACTGAAGGCACTTCAGCACACAAGACAAACCCTTCTTCCCTTTGGTTCCTCTTAGGGTAAGGGCTCACACTTAGTCTCTTCTCAGGGTAAGGAGTCCCCAGGTTCTGCAGGTCTCATCGAGCAGCAGTGGGAAGAGGAGGCAGCGCACAGGGCAGAAGCTGCACGAGCTGCAGTTTTATCTCTTCTCAAGGGCACGAGATCCCTTCAGGGCCACTGCAGAAAGGGCAGTGGCAAAGAGGTCGCATTTCGGGTTCTCTCTTGAATGCCCTGCAGTAGCCTGCAGGTAGCACAGGGCAGCTGCCTCTGCTCTTCTTACTGCACATCTTGACACCATGCAATGGTTTCATTCAGTAAGCAGCCTCCAGCTGGACACAGAAGCTGGTACCATACTAGGAGACAGGCACACAGAAGGGAGAGGACAAACACCTTGCGTGCCTCTTGTCATGCACAGCGAGCTCACTGGAGTCATAGCAGTGTTACCACCAGACTCGAGCACTTCAGAGGGGATTTTTCACACCCAGCAGCCACCACCACTACAGGCAGGGAATGGTAAATGCTGGGGCAGGAGCCAGGCAGGATCTTTCCTTGACAAAGGTTGCACTTCGTAGTGCCAGGCAGGCTCTGGAGCCCTCCAGCGTTGTCTAACAGAGTAAGGTGCCTGTAATAGCTGGGAATTTAACAATACCTTCAGGGCAAAGCTTTTTTTTTTTTTGTGAGCAGCAGGCCAGAGCTGTACATTGCTACAGGAGAGGATCTCTGAATTCTCTTTTCTTCAAACACAAAGGCAACACTGTTACCCAAATGGAGGTGGCCAGACTGGCAGTGTGATGGAGCTGTCAGGGAGCAGGGCCACGGTGTCCTTTACTGTGACAGTATCTCCTGCCATCTCAGGAGGGACAGTGGCAGTACCAGACTGTTACCCAAATACAGGAAAGAGAAAGGGCACTCCCTGCATGCTCCCAGCTGTTTCCAGGGCACCTGTAAAAAGAAAATGCCTGTCCCCATCCAGCCAGATAGAACTATCAGTGTCAGTTTGCATAGAAATAACGAACAAAAATGGTTTTTGAAAATGCCTTTAGTTTGCTCACTTTAAGTTGTTGAACAGAAAAAGTTAAGAAGCAACTGAAGCCTTAACTTACAGCTGAAGATGGCTATAAATCATACAGTGAACAAGCGTGCACCTGGGAGGGAATTCTGTTTTAACAACATACAAAATTGATTAACTGGTAGCACTCTCCCTGAACACATTTGCAAACCTCAGAGGAAAAAAATCCATTGTCTAATCCTCTCACTCACTCCTTATATCACCAGTAACCATTCAGTGTGTACATAATCAAGTAAGGAAAAAACAAAACAGGCAAAAAAAAAAAAAGTATCAATAAACAATGGCTTGAAAAACCCATACAGACACACGCAGTATTAAGACGATCCTGACCTAGTAAACTCTGCATGAAAAACACATGTCAAGGTTTTGCTCAGCTTCATGAGCCTGAAGATTTTTTTTTTTTTTTTTTTTAAAAGGTTCTAATGCAAGGTTGCCATCTGAAACTTGGAAATAAACCTAAAATGCAACTCTCCTAACTATTGTCTGGACCACTAAAAAGAGGGTAGCGTCTGTCATATTTCGTCCTGAAGTGGAATTCTGTAATTATCACCAGAGATTACAGAAAATTTCCTTGAAATTCTGTATATCCCTTCTTGCCATGCAGCTGGAGAGAGCTGCCTGGAGGATGGGGGCAGGAATCTGCTTATTCCTTCCACCTCGTGAACTGTCAGCACCCGTGCTGAAAGACTTTGACACCCCTGAACCAGGGCAAAGTTAGCAAAGATACTTACACATAAGCCAGGCAGAGCAGGCATGTTTTGGGGGCAGGGCTACGTTCTGTTACACTGGGGCTACATTCTGCTTCCTCAATGCACATGACTGCATGGGATGTTACAGACCCCGAGCCATTCTCCAGACAGAAGAGTCCTCACCACCCTGAAAGACGAAGATCTCAAACAGATTTGACAGCTAATGGCTTCTACCTGGTCACACCACTTCTTTCAAACACTCATGGTTGGAATTTCATGTTAACTATGGACCTGTTGCATTTTTGAATGGATCAGCTTGTGAATGGGGCAAACAAGAGTCCTTCTATCTTGTTTTCATATTCTAGACTGTTACCAGCTTTACCTTTCTTACCCAGGAAGCTCTAGTAAATCCTCCAGGGGCTTAAGCAAGGAGGACAAACCAAAACACCCATAAAGTGTAGTATTTTATAAAAATAAAAGCTTTAGTGATTGCAGGCAGAAGAGGTCTTCATTTTCTGCAGGACTCCACAGCTGCCAAGATGTCTTGCAAAATGTTGTTCCTGTTTTCCTTACTAACCTGGAGAAAGAGCAATGAGAACTGATGTAATTTGAGGAATAATCTCTGCATTACTGTTTACTTCAAAAACAAAGCTGAAATTCAAATGCATTTCTTTCTTGGTGGAGGAATGCTGAGTGTCAAACGCCTTCTTGTGCTACCGATAACACAATAAGCTGAACCCACAAAACTGCAGATGTCATTGAATATTCAGTGATCTTTTTGATTTAATTACCCATGGTATTTTGCAGTATTATTCAGGGCTTGAATAACTAACAAGAATTACTCAAAGAACCACCATGTACTTCTGTCATTACTAGAAATCCTTTTCAATTACCAAGCATCATTTTTTTCTACTATGAAGTGGAGTTCTTACACCTTCAGTGCTTGAAAAGATTGTATTTCTAAGGGTGACAGTCCAAGTCCAAGACATCTTCAATGGGAACATTAAAGCAGGCTTAACAGCACAACTGTGTACTGAGAAACCTTAGCACTGCAGGACAGAAACAGCTTGAAAGAGGAGTAAGACTGCTTGAAAAAGCTGTGAGACTTTCAGAGCGCACTGAGGTATGTCCTTGGCTTACCAGTCTCTGGAAGCGCTGGACTTTGCCAGCCCAAGTGAGAACCCACACAGTCCAGCACCCTGTCTTCTACTGGGTGCACCTCTGTTGCAGCACCTGCACACCACTGTAAACTGCCAAGGAAACATTGCCACTTTGGAGCCAGCTCAGCCCCCGGGCACAGTGCTGACAGAGCACAGAATGGTGAGGCTGGGGGCTGCAATTTCCCCTTCTTTAAAGGCTCTGCCCTGACACAGAGCCCGGTCACCCACACTATGTACACAGCATTACTAACTCAGTCACCACCTGGGGGGAGGGCTGGAGTGGTGAAAGGGTTAAACAATTGTGAAGTGTCAGCAAAAGCTTCGTTTAAAAAAGCTTAAGGCATTTTCCCCAGTGCTCAGATCTCTGTGGAAAGGGCAGGAAGAAATCACACCAAGACAGATGAAACAGACAAAGCAAGGGCGTTCCCATCTTTAACAAAGCTTGAGAAGTGCTGTTGGAAGAGAAAGGAAAGACACCACAGCACACATGGCACAAAGCCCTCCACCAGCAAGATTTCTTTGCGTTCTCTGTAGCTACACTTGAGATCTGAGCACATGAATTTGTGTTCCTTCCAGCTGTCTCATCAATGCTGAACAGGGGGAAGTCCATCATCATCACCCATAGCAACAAACTGGTGACAGCCCCACCTGAAGAAGTTAACCCCAGGCACCTAGTGCTGTTTAGTCACAGACACCCTGTCCAAATGCTGGCAAACAACACTGTAAACCTAGAGACAGCGGCCTCACCTGTGACACCTGAATTCAAGAGAGCAGATCCACCTGAGACTGAAGAAAAAGTGATTTTAAAACAAAAAAAGAAAAGGACAGGGAAGATCTGCCTGAAAGCATTGCTGTTTTTATCAAGCATCATTCCAAGCCTATTATTAGATAAAAAGAAAGCCTCACAAGTGCAAAGAGCGAGACAATAAAGAATGGAATTGTTCTTCAGTAGGGCTATTGAGACACCCCGAGGTAAACAAGGCGCAGAGCACAGATGAGCCAAACTCTAAATCTCACAGCACGTGCCCTGACATCCTGACTTTCAAAGGACCTTCTGAACATTTAATAGCTCTTCCCACTGTCTCACAGCCAACAAAAACAATACTGCGTTTTATCTGTCCTCTTCCATACCTCCATACCAGAAGTCCAGTGAGAGCATCAGAGAGAAAGTGCCAAGTGCTGGGAAATTCTCACAACTGTTCTGCAGAGGCTGCCTGATAGATATCAGCCTGCTCTTAAGATCTGGAGACATTCTGTGCAGGCGGCTTTCCCAGACAGAACAAATCTCCCAGTATCTGTACTGAATGTACAAAGGGATGGGTAGATTTGTAGGGAGTAAAAACAGCTGTAGACGCTGCTGTTTGCTAAGCATTTGGGCAACTGGGAAGAAACGATCACCTCAACTCCGAGCACGCAAGAGCAGAGAACAGAAGCTTCCTTCCCCTAACTGTTCGAGTTCATGGATGCAAAATCAAGAATAGGGAAAATGGGAGAAAATGAGTGCGTGCCAGCCGCTAGGGATAAACTGATCCTAATCGTGGCACCATGGCTGCAGAATGACACAGACCTGGGCAGTGCAGGAAGAGCCCCTGTACTGTGATGGGAAGTTTAGCTCTCAGCAAAATGGAACTGGGCAACAAAGGAAAAAAATGTGTCAAATATCAGAGCTCCTACCATCAAGTGCTCTAAATGGAATAAATTAAGACATTTGGAGCCAAATCTCAACTGCTTTTAGGGTGTCTGGGCCCATTTACACCAACTGGATATGCTTTTAATACAGAAGGGACTGTAAAACCCAAACCAGCTATGCCCCTGCCCTTAGCAGCAAACATCAGAACCATCCCTCAGACAATAAAAGGATCAGAAAGCTCTGCCCAGTTACCCGAATGCAACCTGACTCCACACTAAGTGGCAAAGCAGACAGAACTTCTTTGGAAGGTAGCCACCAACCTCTGCACACTTCCAGGCATCATGAAGTTAGCAAGAAGGGACAAGCCATGAGCCACCTGGGCACTCCAGCTTCTCCCCATGCCGCAGGCCTTCAAGAAAGCAGCTGGTGATGCAGGGTTTACTTCAGCCAGCAGCACATCAGCTCCCAGCAGCAGGTTCTGTTCCTGCTCATGCACATTTTGCCCAGCTGGGGAAGAGCATGCAGTGTGTCACTGCAGTGAGGCAGCTTCACGGTGGGAAACGTGGGTTTTAACCTCTGAGGGAAACACAGGAGCTGAATGTTTATGAGGGGAAAGGAATCTTCTCTTGTCTTTGCTCCCAGGACTGCTTCAGCAGGCTTTTAGTTTAAGAAATGGAAATGAAAGATGACGATGGGACCACCAGCAAAAAGAAAGCTGAGGTGCGTTTCTGAGCACTGCAGTTCTGTTCTCACTTTGCAGAGGAAGGAGGAAGATGCAGGCTCTGCCTTCTCTGCAGTAGCTAAGGTCATTCGCTGTAACGGTGGTGAAATGTACTTTTTCCTTCCTCCTTCCCTTGGATCACAATGAAGCGCACACTGTTGCTGTGACTGGTGCCCAGCGAAGGGCAGGCTGCAGTCCTCCGCTGCTCTACAGCGTGTGACCCCTGCTACTAAGCCGGGACATGCAAGTCCCGCTCACTCCATTTGTCATTTATAGACATGTGCCTTTCAATTTTAGATATACAGCTTTGTTCTCTGCTAGAAATAATAACACCGAGCAGAAAAACAAATCAAAGGAGCGGGGGCTGCCTTTAGGTTGTTTTCACAAAGTACCCAGGGCACTTACAGATGTTGAGGAAACCTTTAGGTATTCCTGTGAACAGGCTGTTCTGTTGTGGTAAGTTTGAGAATTTCTCTGTAAGTGATCAGAAAAGCACTCTGAGGCCCTAATATCCTGAAAATTATGTCTGTAAAATAACATAATGAATTCCAAAGTTGTTTCACTGACTCCAGAGAAAGCACACTCCATTTACAAGTGTCTGTCTTGTAGAAATCATTTCTGCAAACTCCACGGCTGCCTTTCATTTTCCTTGAATATGATTACTGGTAATATTTCTGCAAGCCAGACTGCAAAAAATAAAATCCGACTGCACTTCAGAAGATTTAACTCTTAGGAATAATGAATACTCAGATGGCAGTAGTACTGCAGAAAGAAAACCTTTAAAACAACTACATCATTACTTGTACAGCCCTTCACAGGCAAAGCCAGCTGTGTGAGACAGCTACGGTAAGTGCCAACTGGGATTTTTTTCTTTAATAAGGTGAACACCTGCCCATTAAGAACCAAATGGAAACTAAAAAACTTATTCCATACGAGCTGCCCGCAGCTATCAATTGGCAGCAACAATTAGTTTCTGAACAGAGCCAAACACAAACCAGCAACCCAGACCCGAGGGCTCTTTAAGGATATTTAATACTACTCACGGTGAACACTTTAACGTCTTTCCTACTCCTTATTTCTTCAACAAGGTCCAGTGGCCTTCCCTTAGGAATTGGAATAGTTCCAAGCACCACAGTCCCAGTGCCAGCCAGTGTCTGACGAACAGCCTGAATGAAAGCCTGGCTGAAGAGCTCCATCTTACCAATCTCATCGATGACACAGATCCTCTTCTCTGCACCGCTGCCCTGGTTTACCTGTGGAAAAGTGCATCAGGGGATTGTAAACAACACAGAACTTGGAACGAGCGACAGAAATAAATTCCATGCTAATACAGATTCCCTCCGAGGGAAATCAACTGAAATGTAATGCTGGGGAAATGGAAACAAGTCAAAGCTGCTGCTGGTGACTGACCGACTTTAAACCAGTTGCTTACATCTCAGCAAAGACCGTTGGAAAGACGAGAACACATGTATAGCCCAAATACCAACCACGAGAGGAAATATTTGGAAAATCAGTTTTCCGTCAAAGCAGAATTCTCACAACGGCCCCACATGAGCTAGCCGACGACTAAGAACTGCACTTTGCCCACTAGCAGCTCTCAGTAAATCTGAGGGACATCAATTTTTCAAAACATTTGACTTCTGCGTTTAGAAGAGGTCAATATCCACACAACATAACAGTCAACAAAGACTCACATTAAACACAGTTTTGGAAGCTTGTGGCTACAGCATGCCATTCAAAAACAGCTTTAAACTGAGAAGCCTGCTCCTTGCCATTTCAGCATAAGAAATGCTAAATCAGATTTTTGTACCCTCATCTACAGCTCCCAAACCGTAAGGCAGATCTCAGATTTTATGAAGGTGATTTCCTCAGTATCAAATCATACGGTAGCGGTTCTGTCTGTGTCAGCTGGGCCCCTAACGCTGCAAACTCAGGCATGCAGAGAAGTGAACAGACCCAGGCAGGTCTCAGGGACTTCACCTCTGGCTCTGGTATTTGTTGCATCGTGACAAAATTTCAAGAGGTCAAAACAATTTGTCCAAAGTAAAACAAGAAGAGGGTAGCCAAACTGTCAACAGAATTGTGCTGACCTCTCCAGAAACAACAATGTTCTCCTTCACACTGTGCCTTCCCTTGCTGCCTGATCTATTGCTTTGGCATAGTCTCTTGCCACAAAATGGAATTGAACATCAGATCCGTGATTAGAACTTTCCATTAGAGCAAGGAACATAGACGCACATTGTGATAGAGAGTCTTTGGAACTGAAAAACAAAAAGGAACACCAAATGAAAAAACAAAACAGAAAGAGTGCAAGGATGGCAAAAAAAAAAAAAAAAAAGAGAACTTCTCTCAAAACAACTTTTGCCAGAGCTATCTGGATAAGCAATCGGGCCATTGGCAGCGTTTTCTGCTCTCTCATGTCAGAACAATCTTTATTCCATTTCCTCCTTATGATACAGCTTATTCTGTAGTCCTAGCTGTTCCCATGGACCACAGAACATGCATCATATTGAAAATTAACTGTATTTGTGGTCTGTTTGCTTTTGTCATGAAGTGAATGCAGTGCCAAACAGCGCTCTGCTGCAGACTGGCGTGAGCAGCAGAGAAGGCCAGGAGAGAGCACAGGTGATGGCCACTGAGAGAAAGGCAACCAGGGAAGCTGAGGAGAGAGGACAGGAGAGGAAGCGCAGTGGCTGTGCTCTCCTGGTGCAGGGACCTGAGAGCTACACTCAGTTGCAGACGTGAAGAGCAATCCAACTCAGAACATCACTGCAGACCCATGAACATACACCAGTAACAGCCAGACTACACAGAACCTAAAGGGAAAAAAAAAAAATCTAAGTTTTTTTTTTTTTTTCCTCGTGAAGACAAAGTATTTACTTCTGGTAAAGTGGAAGAGCTGTATAATATGCATCCTAAAACTTTTTCGAGCCAAGTCCCTGCTGAGGTGCTGTTTTATTTAGAATCCTTTCACAGATCAGTGAGCTAAAAAAGCCAATAGCAGTCACTAGGTCACCCACTGAGAAACAGAACATTCTGCTTTGAAAAAAAATCCTCAGTCCTGCCTGGTAAAGCTTCCAGAACCAGAGAGATCACCCACTGTAGGATCTACCCCTGTTCTCAGTGGTGTGAACAAGATCCAAACCTTAAGAGCTGAAAGCTGGCCAGGTGTTTTCCACCGTGCTGCTCTTTGACCAAAGCAGGCCATGCCCTGTTCATTCACCTCTTCTTGTTTCAGTCCTGTCATCATCCTCTCCTCTTTCCCACTTGGCACCACGTACATGCATGACCACACTGCCACAAAGCTGATCAGCAGTGCTCCCGAAGACAACAGGGTCATGCATTGTCCCACCCCCCAGCTCCTTTGATTCCCCTCTTTACTCTCTTGTAACTCCAGAAAGCTATATAGTGGCCAGAAAAATTGGACACTGCTAACACACTCTTCTAGCTAGATCTCTCCGAACTTCAAATATATTAATGCAGCAGTAAAAACATTCAGACTATAGCACAGGCTTAATGAAGTCTTCTTTTTATTTATTTTAAACTATCCTTCTATTTACTGACAGAGTAAATCAAGTTACAGTGAAATATTTTTAAAGTCCCATTTTATTAATACTCCCTTTCTCCCTTGTCCCCAACATCAGTTTCCCTCCTCTCAGACTTCAACATTCCTTGAGAAAAACAAGAAATTGATCCTCAATCCTGTTTTTGTTCCTCGCGCCCCTTTAGTTTTGTTTTTGTTGTTCTTTCTAACTCCATTAAGAAGTCCTTTCTTCCTCAGCCCCTCAAGCTTTGCCAGTGTGGAAAAATCACAATACAATTTTTAACAGTGCTGTTCAGCAGCCACTGCACACAGTTTATGACGTGTTACGGCCAAAGTCAGATCTGTTCTTGTTTAATTTTGGAGATGGGAAATGTCGGGGTGAAAGGCTTGGGCGCACTAACTCCACCAGCTGTGTGTGGTAAGCCACCTGGACACTTGGTTTGCCTTCCAATATGCAAGGCCATGGCATAGGAAGAAACTCCCTACCGGCTGTCTCCTGGCCCAAGGAGGGCCCAGTACAGGACAACGTCAGATCAAACAGGAGAGGGGAGGCAGTCACACACCACAACAGGCACGAGAGAATGTGCCAGTTTTGCCCCTTCAGCTTCCTGATCCTGAAGTTGATCAGAATCAATGGAACCCAAGAAAGACACCCTTTATTAACATCAAAATCTAGTGCTGTGGAAGGGCCTTCCAGTAATACTCCCTGTCACACAGCACCCATTTTTCAGCAGCGTTAGTACAATACTCACGTCTCTCAACACAGGCAGAACCAGCTCCTCAAATGAAACAGGGTCTACAACGTACTGTCCAACCCGACACTCGCGTCTTGAAGTAGAAGAATCAGAACTGAATTTGAAAGACACACACAAATCCTCGTAAGTAATAAGTTTAGTGAGAATTACTGCAGTCATTTCAAATGGATTTGTTAGAATGATTACCCTAGTAAGGCAAATTCTCCTTAATCCTTCTAAGGAAAGAAACCCTGGAAGCCATGCATTATGTAATACTGCAGAGAGTGACTTTCAGATAATAAATAGACCATAAGCTACCTTCAGTACTACACAAGCTTGAATTTGACCACTGTACAAAGAAATATGAAAGGCAGCAGGGATGCCTGCAATGAAATCAAAATACACACCTGCAGTATATAATATATGCCACAGCAGTCGCCCAGAGCTCAGAATATGTTGCAGAACTCTTGGGAAAATACTTTTGGACGGTTCGCATGTGCTGCATCGCACTCCTGCAGGTGAGCCCCCTTTATCAACAGCACACAAGTTATTTAGTCAGGTCAGCTACGTGTCAGTGTGATGGGACTGTCACAGCTGGACCTGGACCAAGCTGTGCAGGAATCATGAACCTAGTCCAGAGAATTAGGAGAGCCCCTGCACTCCTGAGGCCCCATTCTTAGCGGGGCTCTGAAGTCCTCTTTTGGTTAAAATTTGCCCATGGCATTTGTGGGCCAGTCAGGGGCTCTTTGAAATAATGTTACATGCAATTTCCCTTTAATTTCCAGATTCCATACCCATAAATTAGCTGCTGGAAACAAATAATTTTCCTTTCTGCCTACAACAAGCTACTCACTGTATCCCAGAGAGACTTGGACTCATGAGGAAAGGCTCAGCAGTGCTTCCTCTATCTGGTGTAAAACATGCAGTAGAAGAGAATGCTCTTCTCCAGCTCATTGCCCATGTTTACCCATGCAACAGAGACAGTGCCCACATACACCATGCAGGTATCAGCCCAGACACGGGAACTGAACAAAGAACCTGACATGAAAGCTGTATGTGTGCTGGTAATCACCTGCTGGAGGAGCACTGAATGTGCTGACAGACCAGAGAAGCACAAGACAACAAGTTGCTTGTAACAATTTAAACCTCAGTACCTGACTCTAGATAAAGGACCTCGTTTTCCAGATAGAGTGACAACATCAAATCCTCTTCTCCTGCCACCTTCTTTAACTTCTTCTGTGTAAAATCCATCAACGGGAATGCCTGAGGATTTTAGTGCTTGAGTGACTTTCTGGATCAAAGTAGTCTTTCCAACCCCTAAACATAAGGAGGAAGCAAAAAGTACAAGGGATCAATCTAGCAAAAGATTATTTTAAAACATAACTTACTCACTACTTTTTTCTAAGTTTGCAAATTGCTATTAAAAAAAAATACTATGAAAAGCGAGAATAGAAGCACCTTTTAAAGTTCATGCTGTACTGACGCTAAAATGGTTTATTGTCCTTTAAGGAGTATGCCTACAGTGAAGCCACAACAGAATGGCACAAATATCCCTGGCTACCGCTGAACTTGTTAGCTTAGATTGTGCCTGGGCAGGCCACAAAGCTTGCCCCAAGGCAGGCACACAGGCAAGAGAGCAGCTCATGTTGAGAGCCATACTGCTACACGACTGACAGCTAAGCTAGCTGCAGGGCTGACTGATGAATCTCCTTTCCTATCGCTGCTGTTCATTGCTTTTTAAGAACAGAAATGAATTAATCCTCTTTTTAGATTAGGTCAAATCTGATTGCTGTTACCAGGGGTGCAACTTCCAGCAAGATTAAGCACAACACTACCTCTGTTGTGTCCTAGAAACTGGAATCAGGCATCACCCCTGAGGTATCAGATCCTAAGTGGCAAAAACATACTTCAGTAACAGGCTTCTTATGCTACAGTAACTGAAGCAAGAGAGGTTCTGACCAGATACAGGGAAACAGTTGAGGACAATCAAGCCCAACCAACCAGCAGCTGGTCAGCCCCACCTCCACCTCTGCCAAGCAACTGCCTTCACTCAGGTGGATGCAAAGGAACACCAAAGCAGCTGGAATGTGTTTCTAACTAAACCTAACAGTAGCACTCTAAATTAATTCCAGACAACATAAGTATCTGCAAAAGGCTCACAGAAAGGAGACTCAGCCCCACAGCTTTATTAAAGCAAGCTGAGACCTCAGCAGGCGGCATGCGGGGAGGACAGCAGCAGCCCCTCCACACGCCGCCCGCCGGGGCGAGCCCACAGTCAGCGGCCGGGCCCTGCTGCGCCCGGAGGCGCTCCCGGGGCTGCCTCACCCC
>VXAV01006819.1:12014-67283 GCA_013399715.1 Alectura lathami | reverse complement strand
CGGGTGCGCGGGGGGGGGCTTGGTGCTGCCTTGTGGTGGGCTCGGCCGCTGAGGTGGTGTTTCCCGGAGGACGGACGTTATTGAAGTGTTGGGACTACGGCAGAGGGGAAACAGGGGAATAAATTAGTTTCCTAAATGTTTTCTAGTCTGCTTGACCTACTTAATTTCTGAATATGTTAGAAAAAGGTCTCCCTAGGGCTTTTTACCCATTTCAGTAAACAACGTGATCCAGGATGCAGGAAAACAGTTAATGAAAAGACAAACGAGTTGTCTGATACCTCAATGTGAAGGGTAACCAGGGGGTCAATCAGCTGGCTCGCTACAAAGCTACTTCTGACAGCGGTGTCCAAACGCTCCTTGAGCGTGGGGCCGTGCCCACTGCCCTGGGGAGCCTGCTCCATGCCCACCACCCTCCGATGCAGAACCTTGTCCTAACCCTCAGCCTGACCCTCCCATGCCGTGCCCTCGGGCCCTGTCGCTGTCCCCAGAGAGCAGAGCTCAGCGCCTGCCTCTCCCTGTGTGGGAGCTGTAGGCTGCCATGATCTCTCTGCATCCATCTGCCTGGATGGAGTCAGCAGCTCCTCCCAATTCAGTGTCATCCACAACCTTACTTAGTACACCTTCAAGTCCTGCATCCAAGTCACTGATGAAACCACTGAAGAGAACTGGCCCTGAGATGGAGCCCAGTGGAACCCCACCAGTGGCTGGCTGCCAGCCTGATGTAACCCCATGTACCATCACCCTTCGAGCCTGACTCACCAGCCAGTCGTTCACCCATCACGTTATGTTTTTGTCCAGCTGCATGCTGGACATTTTGTCAGGAAGGATACTGTGAGAAGCAGTATCAAAAGCCTTGCTGAAATCAGAAGAGATTACATCAACTGGCTGCCCCTGGTCAGGTAGGTGGGTAGCCTCGTCATAAAAAGGAAAGTTAATCAGCACTTCCCCTTTGTGAACGTGTGTTGGCTGTGACCCACTTTCAGGTGTTTTTCACTAACTCCCAGAAACCTGCTTCCATCCCCCCTATTAGGCCCCGTCCTTCTGCCTGCTGGCAGAGGGCAGGGAATCCATCATTCCTCGTGCTGTGGCCAGTTGACACGTGTCTCAGGGATGGCAGAGCACGACTCCAGCAGCCCATCTCCCTCTCCGACGCCCTGGTGCCCCTCACCCTGCCCACCCCCTTACGGAGCTCTGTCCCCAGGCTGAGCAGCTCTTCTCCCTGGGCGAAGTTCCCACAGGTGTGCTCCCTGCTGCCGCCAGACACTGACAGAAACCTCGGGCGCAGCCTGCGGCCCGAGCCCGGGGTGGCCGCATGTTCCCTGGGAGCTCTGTCTGGGCGGCCACGTTGGTTTTTGGGGCCGGAGAGGCTGCAGGGGACGCAGAGGACACGGCTCCCTGCAGTGCGGACGCCATGCCCAGAGCTCCCCGCGAGCAGGTGACAGCCGCCGTTGGCAGGGTTGGTGGCACCCCCTCCAGCCCACGCCCTGCCCGCCCGCCCCGGCCCAGTGCTCCCCGGGGCCGCCTCAGTCCGTGTGGGCAATGCCCGCCGCGCTCCTGCCCAATGCATGTGCCGCAGTGAGTGCCTCGGCGGGTGGCTCCTGTAGTGGGGAGCCCGGGAACTGCCAGAGTGCTTCAGGGTGAGGACCCATAAGCGCTGAGTGGAGGGGGAGGATTACCTCCCTCCACCTGCTCGCAGTGCTCTTCCGATCTTCCTATTCAATCCTTGAATATTGACCAGTTCTCTTGGGCTGCTCATCCATCTATGGCCCATTCCCACGGGATTCTTCCAAGAAGAAATGAAAATACTTGGCACAATTGGAAAAGATGCAGACAGACATCTGTCCACATCCCAAAACGCTGGCTGCATTCGGCCTCCTTGTTTGGCCTTGGGAGGTGGAGATTTGTAAGAGAGCAGGGGAAAAGATTTTGGTGTGGAGTCTCCAGTCACGTAACGGTCGGCGCTTTTGTGAGGTGGCAAGTATCGTCCCCGCTTTCAGAAGAGACCACAGCCAAGCGATGCTGGGAGGTAGGGTTAATAAGTGAGGTATTTGTCCCTCAGGTGGTGTTTAGAACGAGGGCTGATGCCTAGGGTCCCAGGGCAGTACAGAGGGAAAGGAAGGTGCCGTGCTGGGATCGGAATCGGTGGGAGTTGCCAGGACGAATAGTGCAGGGGATGCACAGAAACACCTCCGACCGCCAACCTCAGGTCTGGTGTACTACACTCTGGAGAGCCAAGGAAAATCTCTCTTTAGATGGGATTTCTAAACTTTTCACATTTACTCTATAACTGCAGTGAAGCACTGCAGTGTGAAGTAGGCTACCATTTAGTCAGGCAGTGGAAATCGTGCATCTTCTTCAACGGCAGCCTTGAGGGAGTTGAAATCTATTTTGTCTGTTCTCCAGGACCAAATTCACAGGCTTTTCCTTTTTAAAGCTGAGGCATGGTAAAGCCACAAACACAAGCAGTTTGTGCCAGCCAGATGAAGATGTTAAAGTAGGGGAGGGAAGACCTAGTTTTTGCCCTCAACAGCTTTGCACAGTCATCGGATGTATTACATATGGCCAGTTCACTGGATATGTTCATAGAATCATGGAATGGTTTGGGTTGGAAGTGATGTAGAGGTATCTAGTTCCAACCCACATATTACATATGAACAGTAAAATCTGGGGAGTGGTTAGAAGCAGAATTTGTTACCTATGAGCAGGCCAGAGAGTGTTTGTGTCGTCGTTTAGAGCATCTGTACCTTTTTTTGGCCTAAGTATTTCACTGGATCTGGCCAAAGCCCATTTCAGAGGGGAGATCATGACTCCAGATTCTTGTTTGTCTGTTCCCTGCATTCACTGATAACAACACTTTGTTAGTTTATCTTTCTTTTAAACATAATAACTTTAATTTCTCATTCCACATGAGTAGTTGAACATGTATCATGCTCAAATAATTAAAAAAAACTTGAAAACTCTGACGTGCCTCTTGGGGGGAAGGGGGATAGAGAGAGAACAAAGCTTCCCATATTATCTAAAAATGAAAAATACATTTTCATAATTTACAACCCAGGACTTAATTTTTTTTTTTTTTTTTTTTTTTTCAGGAGCAGTGAAATTGTCACAATCTTAACTTACGGCTTCCTACAGGGGTTTGTCAGGCATCTTTAATCTAAAGAAAGAACTACAGCAAAGAACTGTGTATTTACTGGACTGTTAATACAAGCACAACGCTTTATAACTGGCTACCTCACCCTTGGCCTGGACTGCCTGCACAGAACTTATTGTGATTGATTTTACAGGTAGGTTTTCTGTATAATATTAAACTATTTCAGACTACTGGCTGGCTGCCCAGGCAAACCACATAAAGAACCCCATACAATGTTGTCTTGTTCAACGTACAGTTTTACTAGGATTTATAAATCAACCTCTTGTTTTCAGAAGTGCATATGGAGAATGTGAGGTCTATCACTACTGCTTGACAGAGTCCTTGGTTTCTTGTACCATAATCGAAGAACCATTTCATCTTGTTTTCAGATACAGGACTCTCGACAGTTATTTCACTCTGTTGCTTAGACCTTTGTCTTGTAACAAATTGCGTGAGCAAAGCAGTTTAAGCATCAGGGCTTAGATTAATTAGCATTCCACTTAGATTTCCATTATAATTTATGTATTTTTTACCATAAAATGTGCTCGCCTTCTGGATGCTCTGTCTAGGCTGAAGTAATTCAAATGCACCAAGAACAGGCAGCAGTTATGCCAACTGTGCTTTTGTGGAGTTCTGCTGTTAAGGGGACCTTCTATTTGCTAAATGCATTTGTAGTGTTATTTATATTTCCTCAAAGATTTACTATTCAAGTCAGTTCCCTTTCATGCATTTATTCTGCAATCTAGTCACTGCATAGAACACAAGCTGTTCGAGAAGCGTGAAATGCAGCATGCAAGTTGCCTTCTTTGTAGCTGTGTGCCATAGCCAGTTGTCTGTGGATTCAGCCTGCTTGCTCTCCTGACCATGGGATTTTTGCATATCTGGCTAGGGATGCTTAGCTGGAGTGAAAAAGACAGTGCCAGTAACTCTAAAAGAAGATGGGCAACATGACTTTTGCTCCTTTTAGGATACAGAGAGAAAAGGCCAGCTCTTTCTCTTCTGAAATGGGTAACTTAATTTATAGTAACTTATTTCTAAAATGTGAAGAGTCTGCTGGCTCAAAGTGTCTTCCTATCCAATTACCTGGACTCTATTTTTGGCAGGTGAGGGTCAGTTAAACTCAGCTCCTGCTGAACTGAGCTGTGTGGTTGGGCAAGTCCAAGAAAGAAGTGTTTGCAAAAAGCTGGTGCCTGGAAAATGTCCCCGTTGGCGCACCAGTGGACAGTTGTGGTTCTGAGTTCTGAGTGGTCTGCAGAGACCTTGGAGGGAGCTGCCAATCATAGTTATGAACTGCTTGCTAAGCCTGGGGAAGCCTGCATTTACTACTGGATGTTCACTAAAAAACTTGGATAGAGTCCTAGATCTTTATGTTGAATGGGGAAAAATTAATTAACTGCAAGTTTCCAGACCAGTGGCTAAGAAAAGAGGTCATTTTTGGTATTTATGGTATTCCCTAGAGCAGAAGCTGGAAGGAATGAGAGTGTAATCTGCCATCTCTGACCTGCACCCTCAACTGAGCAGTAGTTTACATTTTAGCACTCTACCTCAAGGAAGGCTGAGCACCGTTAGACTGCTAGCCCTTTGTTTATCTGCTGTCAGTTATTTTTCTCATGGGAGAAAGAAAGTTTAAGTTGAAACCCTTTTCTTGCTCTCCACCAGTGTCTATCTTTTCGATTCACAGTACCCTGAGTTTGTACAGCATTTTGCTGAGGTCAGGATAGAGAAGGACACCTGATTTTTCAAGAGATTGAATTGTAGAGAGTTCTTATTTTGTCCTTGTTCTCACTTGCAAATGCTCTTGCTCACAGACAGTGGGCCTAGCTGTATCCCACTAGGCATGTAATGATACCAGCAATTGACTGACTCTGCCTGTGGAGTAAGCAAGGCATCAGCAGGTGTCTGAGAATAAGCACTGAGCACCTGTGGCCTGCCAGTCTTTAATCTTGAGCTTCCTAGAGAGATAAGCCACTAGCTACACGCAGGGCCTCCTCCAGATGAAAACTGTGGTGCTGTCTGCGACAGTGGTTTGTCTGTGGATCATCCCTGTGTGGTCCATGGAGTAGAAATTCTTTATGTTCCATCGGTGGTTGTCATTGTTCCTTCAACCAGGACAGAAGAAATTCCAAGTATCTCCTGGCACTGGTCAGGGATAAAACCTGTGTACTTTTGGGAACCTGTGTGCCACATTCATTTTGTTGGAGCTTGCTCAGTGCCACAAGGTGCATCTGTATGTCTCATTACAGGATTTAAACTTAAATAATGCGGTTCTCCTCATTAATGAGACAAAACCCATGCTCTTAAAAGATGTTTCCTTCAGCTGATACCAAAATGCATCACTATTTTCAGATGTAGTGTTCCGTAATTTGGAGCGGGGATTAACTGCCTTAAAGTCAGCACAGCGTGACCTTGAGAGGAATTCATCCATCATGACAGCAGTACAGTGATGCTCCAAGGAGTCCTTGTGAGAGAGAAAGGAGGAGCAAGGGGCTGACACAAGGTAGCTGATTTGCTAGTAAGGTATAAATAGCACAGCCATAGTTCTAGCTGGGATCGGTGTCAAATGTATGCTTTACCTTGCAGATGGAAACACAATGATCTGTCATGGGTAACACAGCCATGATAGATTTGCCCCTTAATAGTTTACTTGTCCTCTGCGTTAGGAAGAGATGTTCTAAGAAATTTCTTGCATCTCTTGTTTGTGGAAACAGAATCCTATTTTCTTGCGTTGCTCTTCAGGCTGAAAAGTAGTATGTGCGCAGCATTACTATTTATTTCTTCCTAAGACATATGTGCTAGCATATGGCTTAGTAAATGTTTAAATATATCTTCATAGTTTGCTTTCCTGGGCACTGACTGCCCAGTACAATCACCTTTCTCATATAGCAGCTGTCCCGTAGAAATCTTATTGTCAGGGAAGAGCAGAAGCCGGGCTGCTCTGTTAATGGAGCAGGAGCCAAGGGTGGCGGCAACTCAAGATGCTGTCCTTGTTGTCCAGGAGGACATCCCACTGCATCTGAACACCGGGTAGTGCCGGGATCCATGGACAGTCACAGACAAGGCTGTGAGTCAGGTCCAGGATTCAGCTGGGTAGTCCAGTCAGGAGCAGCAGGAGACAAGGCCGGAGCGAGGGCTGGAGACAAAGCTGGAGCATCTCCAGCAGGTCCATCCAGAACAGAGGGCAGGAGACAGAGCTACAGCGTGGGTCAGAGGCCCATCCTGAAAGCAGAAGCAGAGAACAGATATCCCTGCAACATATCTCAAGTAGGGACCAAAGGTCCAGGGCCAAGCTGAGGTGGGGCTTGTGGGGGCACAGGGAAGAGGGTGAATGGAGGCACCAGGTGAGGCTGGTCAGGGCCAGTTAGGCTGATGAGTGGCTCTGTTGCTTTTTTAGATAGTCTGCCCCTCTGAATCACATAGCTGTAGTTCTTGCTCTTTGTTTAAAGCTGAGCATACTTTTCTGTGATATTTGATATTAGCCTGGTCCTAGGAAAAAGAAACCAAGGTGCTCATGCTGTGTGTGTATGTATGTCACTTCACCTCTAAGAAGATTTGAATCTCCTGGGCAACTGCAAACAATTTGGCAGAGAGGAAAGAGTCAAAAATCTGATAAGTTGCTACACATTTGTAAGCACACGTCTGGATATAACAGAGAGTCCCTTTAATGCTCTGAGGGAAATATGCAGCACAAGTAGAACTCTTGTTAAGCAGGAGAGAAGCCACACAGAGTTCAACCCGTAGCACAGATCTGTAGGAAACCAGGTTTCACTCTTTCCTTTCTTGCTTGTTTGCTCAATTCAGTGATCTCCCACCTCCTACCTCTTCAAAAAGAAAATAGTCTCCTTGAAACTGCACAACATGTTGTATGAGATTCTTACATTTTCAGTAGAAATAGCAAGAAGCATTTACTTTGAAAAAAAATAGAAAAAACAACGTGGCATGTGTACGGGATGATGAAAATATGTTTCCTATGTTAACCTGTTGTTTTGACTTAAATACTCCCCTGCAGATTTCAGATTTCAGCCGTGCTCCATGGTAGATGTAAATGGAATAACCTGTAATTGAGGAAGAACTTTACTGCGGCAGAGAACAGATTTGATCATATTGCTAGATTTCTCGGTTGCTGTTTTTTAAGGTGTAACATTTTTGTCAAGAAAATTGTGATTGTTGGTTTACGTAGGCATGAACATAAGTGAATTTCTATACCACCTCGAGTGACAGTTGGCAGAGTGTTTGGTACAAGCTGCTGTACTGGAACAAGAGCATCAAGCAGGAGTTCCAGTAAGACAGTTCAATCAAAGAAACCACGGGATGAAGTGAATGCAAAAATCCCAGGGAAGCAAAGGAAATTATCTCTCACGGGGGGGCCAAATTTCCTCAAATGCAGGGAAAAAAAAAAATCCAAAGTTAACAGGCATGAATAGTTAAGAGAATACGAAGAAAATCTAAGCCAGTCTGACAAGCTAGATACGTATGTGTTTAGAAGAATTGAGTTTTCAGATTTATTTTTCTCAGAGATGCTCTTTTTTTTTTTTTTTTTTTCATAGTTGTTTTTTTTTTTTTTTTTTTTTTTTTTTACTAGTAGCTTTTATTCATAACGGATGTGGTAGTAAGCCCTGCAGTATACTGCTGGACAGGTGCCAAGATGTTCAAGGAGTGCCTTTGTGTCTTTGGGCAGGTGACTGTGTGGCTGCTGTCAGAAGCTGCTGAAACTGGTAGGCCAAGAGAGGCAAGGCTGCTCCTGCTCCTTGTTCCCCCACCCAGCCACTGGGGACTGAGCACGTGCCCCCAGCCCTCATGCAGGGTGCACACCCACAAATACAGGCGACTGGCCATGCAGACCGGCACTGACTTTCCAGTGAGGTTATTGGGGTTCTCCTGCCTGCCATGGGCATCTCTGCTCCTCTGTGTGTGTGGCCTGTATTCACACCAAGGGTCCAGTGCCCTGCTGCACCGGCTGGGTGTGCAGGCTGTACACTGCTTAATTGTCTGTCATTCTCAGGTTCGGTTGCACAAGTGCACCAAATACACCACGCCAGGTTTGGTGGGATTCTATATTTACAAGGAATTGGATTGTTTTCCCCTATATTCATCACTTTACACTGAATTTAGCCTGTCATTTTATTGCTGTAATCATGAAGTCTTTCTGTAACTCATGACAGTCAGCTTTTGTTTTCTTCTGTCCTGAATAATTTAGCATCACCAGAGCCTTGTCACTTTACTGTCCACTCTTTTCCGTATAATTTGTGATGATGTTGAATAAAATAGGCCCTAATGTAGATCCAGATGAACAACCAGTGGTGAACTTCATCATCGTGAAAATTGCCTATTTGCCCCAACATTTTCTTTCTTCTGTTTTATGCTGTTTTATTACTTATCCACAAGATTGTTCCATGGTTGTAGCTCTTCAAGAGCCTTCAAGACCTCTTCAAGAGCCAAGGTGGCCTTTCAAAAGCATTTTGAAAACCCAAGTGGATTTTGTCATTTGGATTAGCTATTTCCAGGTGCTGCAACAAAATTCAGCAGCTGTGTGGACAATGACTTCGATTTCTTGCCTGCGACAAAGACGCCGTGTTCTTATAGTGGGTCTGACATAGGTACGTCGCTTGGTTGATTCCTGCTGGCAGTGGGGAAAGGCACATCATACACCTGGCCTCTCAGCTTCAAGAAGTGAATTCCTCAGCGCCCCATTTGTTTTTTAAATTGCTGATTTGTTTCAAAAGTCCTTCAGTCTGAAGAAGTGGAAAGACAGCATAACTACAAAATGTAGTTTCCATAAAGCAGGAAGTTTCAGATTTTTCCAGCCTTACTCAAGCTGGTGATACCTCGAAGTGATTTCAGTTGGATTTTATAACCCGCTAAGATGGTGGTTCTGTGTGGAGCCAGGAGTTGGTCTTGATGATCCTTGCGGGTCCCTTCCAACTCGGGATATCCCATGGTTCTGTGATTCCAAGACACTATTCAGCATAAGTGAAGCTGGCAGACGGATCTGTTTCCTTGTTCTCTTGTATACCTGGTTTGGGTCACAGCTTCTGCCCACTCAGGGTCAGAAGAGACCATGATGCACATCATCTCATATCTATGGTATGGCAGCTACCATGAAATATTACCTGCTAATTCCATGTGCAGTGTAATGCATTATGGCTGTATGAAGCATAATCTTTTAGAAAGCTAGCCAAGTGGGGTGCTGGGAAGTCGACCATTTCAATACAGAACCTTCATTTTTACAGAACCTTCATGATTACCTTCATTTAAAATTTGCATTTGCTTCCCTGTTTGGATTTTTAAAGCTTTGGTTTTCAACCAGTGAATCTTGTTATGTCTTTGTTTAGTTAAAGAAATCTGATAGTGATCTGCTCATTTGATACTACGCATGCCCACATGTATGTCAATACGAAAGAAATGCCTGCATGTTTTTCTCCTTTTACGTCTCCCCCTCACAACAGTCGTCAGTTTAATGGAGATCCTGTACCTCTCCTCTTCTTACTAGAACAAACAGATTTTCCCAGGAAGGTTCAAGTCACTGGTAGGTGCTTTTCCATTCCTTCTTTTCCTACCAAGCAATGAACAAAAGAATTAAGTTCTTCCTGCTGAATTCCTCTTAGTGCCACCTGTGGTTTTGCCCAGCCACAGTGCAGAAAGTCATAGAAAGTAAAAACCCAGTCTCTCCTGTGCTAAAATCTATACAAACTGTGGCATGGCTGTCAGTTGTTTCTTGTTTGGCGCAAAAAAACAAAGCTCTGTGTCTGTGTTAGCAGTTAATGGTATTGACATTGCTGAATAGCCAGTTCAGTTCAACATCACTGAGAAAGAAGTAACTTGAGCAATCAGGTGGATGGAATTCATTTTTTAAACGATAAAACCATCTTCATGGTTACCATTTGCTTAGTTACGATTTGTTGTCATGTGTTTTCTAGCTTAGCTGCATTTGTCATGTTGCTGGTAATGCAGTTATGTTTAATTTTGCCTATAAACCCTTGCAGAGGGCTGTGTATAATTCTGTTTCTGCCGTTACAAATTCTGATTCATCAGTGTAGGTTATTGTTCTGAAGTCCTGGTTGCTAGGAACAGTGGTTTGCCTCCTTGCCAGGAACCAAGGATTTGTTTTCTTCCCAGAAGGAAAGCTGTTATTTACTTGCTCCTAACGCATGTTTTGTCTGTGTTCGCTGCTGTTTGGGTCCATTTCTACTTCAGGTGTTTTTCAAGTAAAAATCCTTCCCCAGTGATAGTTTTTTGAAGCAAGTGGATGGACACCACGTGGGTAGAAGTACCATAGCAAGGCAGGACATTTAAAATTTAAAATTGAATAAAGGCTGGCTCCTTGCCTTATGACTTCGTGTCAGATTGCCCATCAGCCTGCAAGCACTTAGGTTTGTGTTCAGTCTTACTCCTGTTAGTTGTAATTCGTCCATGGTCCAGCAGTACTGTGGCCTGTTGTAGGGGTGGTGGAAGACACCTTGCTTCCAACTTCATTTAAAACACTTTTGTGCTAGGAAACTTTCCACAGTTAGTGTTATTCCTATTCCATAGTGGAAAATCTAAATCTGTGTTAACCTGGAATTAAGTTGGAAACTACATTCTGGAAAGTAGCATTTAAAGATCACCTGAGCAGTCTGGTGCCAAAATGAGACCTGACTGCTCTGACAAGTTAAGCTAATGGGAGATGAGGTGACAAATGGCCTTTTTTAGGCCCTAGTTAGGGAAACCACGAAAATAAGAAAATGTTGGTGCAGGAGTCCCGACTAGGTGTTGGGAAGATGCCCCCTTCTTGCTCAGTCAGAAGGCCCTGACCCATGCACTTAAATGAAAGCAGAAATAGTCGTATTATCTACCTGGACTGATCTACAGACTGCTCTTGTGCTGAAAGAACAGCAAGAACTGTTCTTTCTGTCCTCATGGCCTGGCCTGAGGGCATGGCCTTGATAGGTAGCTAAGTTGGCTGGAAGGACATAGCCCTGGATTGCTTGGACCAAGGGCCAGAGAGGGTTTGTAATGTGTTTTCTTCCCTCTAGTTGAGTGGAAGTGGAACAGTTTTCCCTCTCGGAAACTGAGCAAAAGGAGTTAGCACTGTGTTTGGGCTTTTTTTTTTTGTGTCCTCCTTATTCTACTGTGAAGCTGGCTGCCGTGTGATAAAGTGAGGAGTTCGGTCTCTGCTGTATGTATGGCCTCAGCTCATACCCATCCCCACAAAGCCTGACTGCGCCCTGATAAGTGCAACTTTTCCCCAGCCTTAAACAGTGCTGCAGCCAATACCATTTTTGTGTTACACTCCTCATGTTGCATGAGTCTTGAGTTTGTGTCACCTCCATGGACAGTCTTGTTCCCTTCCACCTTTATGCAGAAATACAGGATGAAGGAACTATGTCTGAAACAAATGTCTTACAGAGGGCAGTTGGATCTAGTGAGAATTATCCTCATGCATTTGAAATACTTTATTCTGTAGATGTTTCCTACTATGGTTTATATTTGACTGCTGCAGCACTTGGCACTGCCTGTCCTAAGTAACTAGCTGCTGTAGAACTTGTATCACTCAAGTCGCATGCAAAGAATGTACTGCTCTTTAAAGTGCTTTATTTCTGAAGTCTGGCATATAATTCCTCAGGGGACAGAATGATGTTTAGGGTTCATGCCTAGTGAACAACGGTGCTACATGTCCTCTGAGAACATCAGTCACTGTTGTCTTAAATGATGATGATCAACAGTAAGCCAAGTGCTGGCACATAGCTCAGTCTCAGAGGAAGCTCTGGTACCGCAGAGGTACAGGCACACAAGTACATACATGCTGTACGTGCTGCCCTTCTACACTCTTGTTTTGTCATCTCTTGAATCCTATTTGCCCCCTTCTGAATTTTTTGCTATTTTTATTGCCAGGGTTTCGTTGCTTTCTCTCTCGAAACTAAAGCTGCTTAGAAGCTTCTTCCTTCCTGGCAAATGGAATCAAAAAAAGGGTGAGCTTCACCTCAGATCCAAGCTGCCTGCCTCAAAGGCTGGAAGCTCTGGGTGATTGCCAGTCTGAGCCCTGTGCCCTACAAATGTACACTTGCTGGCCTTGGAAGGGGCTCCTTAGACCAGAAGTATAGTCTCCTCCCCTCCTCCCCTTCTTACCTGCAGAGGCTCAGGTCTTGTACTTTCAGCAGGACTCTGTGATCTCAATAAATGAAATGGTTTTCAAGTCCATTCATGGTATGTCACCCACGAGTTCTGTTTTCTTCCAAGGTTTTGTTCAGAACTCTAGCTTGAGACAAAAAACAGAAGGTTGGGTGCTTGTGGTTCCTTTGGGCTTAACACTGCATGTTCTTCCTGCTTTCCCTTCAAATGCTGTGCATTATACAGTCCTTTGTACTCGGTACAGTTCTTTCCTTTGAAGTCTTAGAAGTGATTTATACAGCTTCATGTAATTGGTGGGATCCTGCTCTGGTGGAACAGGTAGGAAGCTGATACTCCAGTTTTGCAGACAGCAACAGCATAGGCCATTGGCACAGCGTGGGGCATGCACTGGGTTGTAGCTGTATGCTTTTAACTGTGGTCTAATAGCAGCGTCTCTGTGATCTCTTAGGAAACAGATGTCATGTTTAACTTGACTGCTGCCTTTATCTTGTGCAGTCTTGACTTCACAGAGCAAAATTTCGTGTCTTCTGTGTTTTTCTGTTGTTTTGCTGTAATTGTCATGGTTCTCAGTTCTCTGTAGTTCTGCAGTTCTTAAGTAGGCTGCTTCTCTTCTGTATTTCGTACTCCAAGAAGGGTTTGGCTGCCCAAAAGCCTATTCAGTTTTTCCAACAGCTAAACCTGTTGGTTTAATAAAAGATGTTGCATCTGTTTACAAACTTTGTCTTGTTCTTAGCTGTAGAATTCTTTACTTTTCTGTTTTCTTAAATGCTGAACAGGGAGTTTCAGACTGCCACAAAGGATTTATAAAATGCCCTGTGAAAGACATATCAGGAGTCAGAATATGGCAGCTGGTTTGAAGTTTCAGATTTACGTTTTGTTGAGAGGACAGAGTAGAGCAGTTTATCTGTTGATAAAGAGGCCATCTTTCTTTTTATATACTCTTATCTCCAATTTGAGTAATTTATAAAAGACAAGAAAAATAAAATAAAAAGTAAATAGCATTGTTATTCCCGCACACTGTAAGCTAATGGTGGATGAACGAATGTATAAAATTCATATATAAAATATATGAAATAATAATATATAAAATTCAGTCAGAATGAGCATCCAGCACTTCAGATTTTTATCAGGTACACAAGTGAATGTCTGACATCTGAGAACATATCTCACGTAGGTTTTTTATCCTTTGCTGTCAAACTGAAGTAGTATGAAGACAACTTTTATTTCACTATTATATTTCATGATTTCACCCTTTTTTGTATCAGAAGAGAAAAGGGAGGTTAACTAACTGCCTGAGCTTTGGAAGATTTCTTTAGCATACCAGGCTGGATTTCAGATTAGTGAGACTGCGAGAAGATAGAGATCTCCTATTTATTCAGGTTAGTTTGTCCTTTCCCACTGAATATATTGGCTTGTACAAAAATCCAGAATTTAAATACTTGACTGTGTGTGTCTGTGCACATATGCATATGCTTCTCTCAAATATATATTTACACACAAACCTGTGTTATAAATGTTATAAACACATATATATGCTCTAAGAGACACAATAAAAAGTATTTCCAGCATACTCTTATTTCCACTTGTGCATAGATACCAGCCAAATGTTAACATTGCAATCATTTTGCAACTATTTGCAGAACATGATTTTTTTTTTTTCTCGCTTCAATGTGTTATTGTAATTAATTCACGTTGGAGAGTAACATTCCGTTTTTAATTTAGCTACTTCCATTTAACTCTTAGTCCTTGTTAGAATGTAGTTTAAACAATGATTGCATCTTATGAAAATATTCAACAAGAAAATAACATCTGCTGCACTATGGTGGCAAACACCAAGGCTAATGAATGGTCACCAGTATCTAAACAGATGTCCATAGTTTAAAAATATTCTTTAAAAGTTTAAGAAAATTTCAAAATTAATTTAACTCTCATTTGCTGTGTGTGGCTCACATTGCTTTGTGTTGGATATGGTAATAGATTGAAAGATTGCTGTTCCCCTTACAAAGCCTGACCTGTACACGCCATCTAAGTTGTCTCATGGGATCAGTAAGAACAACTGGATTTAATGAGGATTATCTTGGCATTGGAGAAAACCTTCATAATTTGCTGAATAGAATCGTCTACTGATTAGCACTGCAGTTCAGAATGCTGGAGGGTTTTACTGAAGTGGAAAATTAATGGTTAATGGAAAGAACCCAAACAGTCATAGCAAACAAACAGATGTGATAAAGTAGAAACAACTTCAGTGCTCTCCAGTCCATATTCTTAACAACCCCCACCCTGTAGATCTTGCATCCTCTTAAATCTACGCCATAGACTAGGATTAGCAATGGAGGTGGCAATCATAGACTCGCTTCAGTTGGAAGGGACCTTTAAAGGCCACCCAGCCCAACTCCCCTGCAGTGCACAGGGACACCTACAGCTGGGTCAGGCTGCTCAGAGCCCTGTCCAGCCTGACCTTGAAGGTGTCTGGGGACAGGACAGCCACCCCCTCTCTGGGCAACCTGTGCCAGTGCTTCACCACCCTTAATGTAAAAAACGTTTTCCTAATATCCAGGCTAAATCTCTTCTCTCTCAGTTTGAAACCATTTCCCCATGTCCTATCACAACAGGCCCTGCTAAAGAGTCTGTCCCCTTCTTTCTTGTAGCCCCCCTTCAGATACTGAAAGGCCGCTGTCAGGTCTCCCCGAAGCCTTCTCTTCTCCAGACTGAACAGCCCCAGCTCTCTCAGCCTGTCCTCACAGGGGAGCTGTTCCATCCCTTGGATCACTTTTGTGGCCCTCCTCTGGACATGCTCCAACAGCTCCATGTCCCTCCTGCACTGAGCACTCCCCATCTGGACGCAGCACTCCAGGTGGGGTCTCACCAGCGCAGAGCAGAGGGGCAGGATCACCTCCCTTGCCCTGCTGGCCACGCTGCTTTGGATGCAGCCCAGGATGCGGTTGGCTTTCTGGACTGTGAGGGCACACTGCTGGCTCATGTCCCACTTGTCATCCACCAGTACCCCCAAGTCCCTTTTGGCAGGGCTCTGCCCAATCCTTTTACCCCCGAGCTTGCACTGATAGCAGGAGTTGCCACAACCCAGGTGCAAGACCTTGCATTTTGCTTTGTTGAAGCTCATGAGGTTCTCCTGGGCCCACTGCTCCACCCTGTCCAGGTCTCTCGGGATGGCATCCCATCCCTCAGGCATATTGACCTCACCGCACAGCTTGGTGCCATCCGCAAACTTACTGCGGGTGCACTCGATCCCGCTGTCGATGTCATTGATGAAGATATTGAAGAGTATCGGTCCCAGAATGCATCCTTGAGGGACACCACTTGTCACTGATCTCCATCCAGACATCGAGACATTGGATCCTCAAAATGACATAGAAACTGCATACAAGGTCCACAGCCACGGGCCTGTCTGTACTCCACTCTTTTATTTCTCTCTCCTCACTAAAGAGGTGTAAAATTCTGTTCCCCCATCCTTTTGGGATCAGAAGTTCCTTTAAACCTTCCTTGGTTAACCAGGTCAGCATTAGGAAAGTCTATTTTCTAAGGAAGAATTTAATTTTACAGCCAAGACATTCAGTGTGCAGAGTCTGTCCTCTGCATGTCAGGACTAAGCGAGCAACGCAGATTCTAGATGATTTCCCTGAATCTATAGAGTTTTTTCAGCCTTTCAGCAGTGTCTCTAGCCTGTCACACTTCACAGCTGCACGTCCACTGTCACAGAGATGTGTGCTCCAGACAATAAATTTTGACCACATTTCTTCCTCACAGTGGCATTAATACTCGAACAACCTCATCCTGACGTACGTTCTCTGTCCTCCCTCCCTTTTCCTCCAAACGAGACAGCATTTAAGGAGATGAATTGAGTTTTGAAAGTGAGTCAGCAAAGAGCATGTTGTGTTTTATCTTTGTCATACACAGAAAATGAGTGCTAATGTGTCAGTAATTCATGATGACATATAAATTGGACTGAATCCAGCACAGATCACAGAGTGGTGAGCAATATTTAATATTCAATTTACACCTTTGGAGATGAAGAATAATTGAAATGAAATCTCTAGGTGTTAGGGAGGCTTTTGCTGTTTTGCTGGGATAATCCCAACGTATTGCACGTGCTTAAACAATTAGAGGTTAAAGTAGTGCATAAGGTCAATGCCGTTTACTGTAAACAGTCCTTTACCCTTTCACTGTGAAAATTTACTGGATTACTGTGTTTTCCTTACTGAAAAGTGCAGTTTTTAACTTTGCAGCTGAAATTCTGGGTGTATCTCACTGTTCTATGCACTGACTTTTATCATAACGATTCTCAGTAATTTGCTGAACCTAGGCACAGCAACAAGACCCATGGGAGGAAGTTTTTCCAAATGACTTTCAGTTTCCACAAAATAGCTTTTCTGAATGACTTTCCACTTCAAAACTACGGTTTGGGGTTTTTTTCAGTCCTCTGATCTTAGTCTCTAGCAGGTATGATGCACTGATTATCTTTCAGGAGCCACTGAACTCTGACTTCTTATTCCTTTGATGCTTCTCTTGTCTGATTGCTTCTCCAGTCTGTCTCCCAGCCAACATCAGGAGAAAGGCAAGGGAGAGGGTTGCAATGGAGAGAACTTCCCTTGCTTAAAAATGAACAAAGCCATGAGTTATCATTTATTCCACAGTTACAGTTGTTGGTGCACTGGATGGGTGGGTGTGGAGTCCCAGAAGTGTTCTGGTGTGTGAGAAGTTGGTTTCTTCGACTTTTCTGTCTTTGTGGTGGTGCACTCTGTAAAGAAAACAACCAAGCAGACTGTTTCTGGTGTCACTTTTCCTTTCAGCCTTGTTTCTGCGTCTTAATTTTCTTTTACAGGCATAAAAATGCTAAAACACTTGTGCTCATTTAATTTTTCTTCCTTCCCCAGAGTCATCCCAAAGATTGCTTCCTTCTCTTATGCCTGGCAATAGCCTGTGCATTTCGTAGCCTCACTGAATCCAAAAACAGGGGGCAAACTGTGGCCTCTGGGGTGAAACGGAGCAGGAAGTTTGGCTCTCTGTGTTCTGGTCCGATGGCAGAAGAGCTATTCCCTGCCTTTTACTCAAGCAGGATGGGAAGAGCCCCTCCTCTGTACATTTTGTCATGTGGGGTGGAGGGGCAGCTTTAGGCTGGAGGACCTACAGTATTGCATCCCAGCTTCCCTCTCTCCTTGCCATTGCCAGTCTGACACAATGGACACCTAGGATAGGGGTAGGGGACATCTGAACGGTTGTGGTGCCTCATGCTCTGTGTTGGAGCTGCACCTGCATATGAATATGTTGAACAAGAACACATGCTGGAATGCACAGGAAAACTGGAAAGCAGCAAGCCACCAGCAGCTTCACTGTCCATCCAGATCTGAGGCCAGAGTGGCTGAACTGCAAACAAAATGTCTAGAAAAGAGTGCTGTCCTTGGCACTGGACAAGAATTACGTAAGAGGCAGGTAAGGGAAATAATCATTTGGAGAAAGCCAGACTTGAGGAAAATGATCTGCATGAAACACTTGAACTGGGAGGGAAGTGCAAGACTACAGCAACGCTAATCAGTGAAGCTTTGTGTTGAGGATAACCAGTCCATGGCAATCCACTACTCCGGGCTTCTTCATGCATCATGGAACATAATCTGAAGAGGTGACCTGGTGGCAAGATACACTTAAAATAATGGCAGCGAGACAATAAATCCCATATGCCTGTTTGGCTTTTCCTATTGTATAAAAATACATGGATTTTAGAAGACCAGCTTTGACTTTCCAGTAGAATTGTTTGCCAAAAGGATTTGCTAAATTTAGGTTTATTTAAGAAAAAACACAACGGAAATAGTAACAATATCCTTTTTTAATAAACTCATGATTTTGAAAAGTCTCTACTTACATAAATGTATTTCAGGACATAATCCATAATAAAGATGATTTTTTTTTTCCCTTACCTCTCTCCTAAATACCAGAGAATACATAACTCTAATACTTAAAGTCTTTAAAACTAAAATCAGCTGTAAATTTTGTATGCTTATTGGAGGTTGTAGCCACCAGGCATCACTTTTGGCAATGTCCTCAAAGGAAGAACTGTGAGGCTGAAATTGTTTATTTAAAAATAAAAAAAAATCAAACATGACCTGTAAGGGGTAAGTGGAGAACAGCCCGCTGTACTGTGTTTGATATCTTAGTGGAACCACGGCTTGTCTGGATCAATAGGGTCATTGATTTCCTTTAAGCTGCTGACCATCTTTTGTACAGGAAGGGTACAAATCTTGCTTTGGGCACAAAACTGCTTTTTGAGTCTAAGAAATTACTATACCTCATACAGAAGATTAAGATGTTTTTGGTCTGTAGCATGAAGCAAATGCAAGATCATTACATGGAAGTTTGGTAAAAATTGATGGAATGGTAAAAATGAGCAGGGTAGGTCACTTCAGATGAGCAGCCTGTATTGCCTCGTGAACCAGGTGCATTTTCACATGCCAAATTAAAGCCTGCATGCTTCAGAAGCAAAAAAAAAGTAGATCCAACTTATTCATTGGGTGCTGTGTCTTGAGAAAGAAAGCTTCGTAAAAGGACAGGGAAGGGCCAGAGGTCGATGCTGGCTGGCTGAACATGCAGTGCTGGTTCTACACCATAATGCAGCATTAGCGACTGTGTTATGGAGCTTCTTTGTCCTGTGCGTCCCTAATACAGTTAGGATGGGAGAGAACAGTGATGTAAAATGTCATTAAGTCTGTCAGAGTGGAAGGTAGGCTCTCAAATTCATCCATTTAAGTGACTTGAGGTGACTTAATCACTCTTAATACTCACAGGAGTGTTTGCAGTAGGGCAGTTTTAATGAGCTCTGGTAGGGGAAATGGACAAGCTCAGGCTGGAAGTAGAGTTCCGGGTTTTTAAATAGGCTGGTAGTTAGCCCCTGGGACACAGCAGGCATGGGAGGTTTTTCATCACTTACGTGACCATTGTGCACTTCTCCATACACTTAGCTTTAACTACAGCTTACTAAAGCGACATGGGAATTGTTGGCTGAGGGCATCTGCTCTGGCTAGACGTGTGTTTGCAAGAAGTACCAGGGTTCAATTTTACTGAAAGTACCAGCCACCTTTAAAACTGCAGATCTCCGAAACTTGTGTTGGCAGGAGTGGAAATGCTTGTCCTGATCACCCATTTCCTCACTGGATCTCCCCTGTGATCTGGCAGATCGTTATGTTCTTGCTACTGTGTTTGATTCCCTGCACTGTTACACCACTGTATACTGGTGGAGACGTCTGGCAATTCAGCCGGATGCTGCCATGGTGCTTTTGGAGTGACTGAATGGGAAATTGAATCCAAACCTCTTAAACTGGGTGTGCAACTGTAGAGGAATTGGATGCCGTTAATTCAGGGGTTGTTGTTCAACTCCTTCTTCCACAGCTGTAGATTTCAATGCACCTCTGTCCAGTGCAGAAGTTCATTTCTTTCTAAACTTGCTAGCAAACTGAACGCAAGCACTGCGGCGCAGGTGGTTTGCAGTGATGAGGGGAAGTCATGTAATTACCTTTCATCCCGGAAAGTCACGTAATTACCTTTCATCCCGGAAGAATGGATGTCTATAGGACCCATTCTGCTCTATGACACCTTGTTATCTGCATGGCGTTGCAGTGCTGTGAGGGAGAGTACAGCATGTGGTGTCCTTCCTTCTGAGAGGAGTGATGGTCTTGCATCTCGGCAGTCCAAGAGGGAGCTCCGGGAGAAGAAAAATAATGTTTAATTTTGCAAGGGGATTGTGTCTCATCATGCCTACATTTTTCCTTTTTTTNGTGCTCTCTGCACAGCTGCTTCAGTCCTACTGCTGTGCAGAAGCGATGCCATCTCCAAGAGAAGTCCCTGTGTAATCAGTTCATTGGGCACAGAGAAGTTCTGGTGGGATCCAGAAGCCGTCTTAACATAACCTTGTTTGAACTGGTAGTCTACAGATACCTGGGTGTCCATGCCTGTGGAAGGTTGAGTGGCACCTGTCCCACCTCACAGAAGAATGTCATTGAAGAGAATCATTCCACTCAGCTGTAATTTTAGCTAACCACTTAACTCTGTGTCAGAGGATTCCCTCCTACTCCTATGAGTGACTGCAGCTGCATAAACCCTTTAATAATGTGGTTGCTGGACTAACTTGCTGGTGGTTTTTGACAGCGAGATTTTTGTTTGTTGGGTTTTATTTTATAAACCCAGTGGTTTTTTCCAATTGGTTTGGCTTGGGGGCGATTGCTTGTAGAAGAGTGCCCAATGCAGGGAAACACGTTGGTTCTCAGAGCTGCATGAGGCAGCTTCCCCAGGCTGCCTGGAATCACATGAGAGAGCAAAGCAGTAAGAAAAGAGGTCACCTTGCCCCTTTGAACATTTTGAATGATGGCTTCAGAGAAAGGGTCTCAAAGAGACCCTTGCCTTTCACCTTCATTCAGTCCTGTTCAGTGTTGTGTGCCTTCTTTGGTGTCCATTTGCATCTGAGGTTGTCCTCATGCTCCTGGTGTCTTCTCTCCTTACCCAGAGGTCTGTTTGGTTTTGTTGATCAGCATCTCTGTCCAATTTTGTTTACATTGTGCAGGGCATTGAAGAGAGACTTTGAGGACAAACGGATACATCATAGAAAACCTAACTCAGAATGTAAGCAAGATGGCTCTTGAATCTAGCCACCTATAGTGTAAACTTCCCATATGTCAACAGTTAAAAAGGAAATTGAAGAACAAAGATGGGGAAATTACCATAAAACAGTTGCTCAGAAGAGTGCGGTTTTGTGGTGGGTAGTACTCTCAGCACACAGCAGTTTTGACCAATATTTTGGGTTTTGTGACCAGTTTTTCTCCTTGCTGTTTGGCCTGTTCTCTCTCTGGGACGGCACCATCCTCCCGTGTCTGCTCAACAGCTTTGGCACAGTGGAGCTCCTCCCAGAGGTGCTGCTCTCCAGAGCGGGTTGTGTGATACCGTGCAGCATTCTCCTTCCTTCTCATTAGCAAACCTCATTAAATCTCTGCTCTGGACTTCTGCAGCCACTTCAAATTGCCTCAATCACGTGTTTGGCTGGATATGGAAAGAATCATACATCCGAGAAAAACAAGCTTAGATACTACTTAATTCTTTTTACATATTATATGGTCGTGCTGGAAATATGCTTACTTACGTGACATCCTTGTAACTACTATACTTCTGGGGTACCAGCCTCATGCACTGTATGCCAACTGTTGCTCTGATAACTCGGCAGTTCTGTTGCAAAGAGAAGACTGGAGTGGTGGGAGTTCTTACTGAAAGTTTATTTGCAGAGAGTCAACTTGAAGCATTTAGATATTAAAAAAAAATCCCTTTTTCTTCTTAAAGTCATACAGGAATAAAAGCCAGGATTTATTCTCTTTCAACTTAATTTTGATACAGGAATACTGTTTTAGAATGCCTCCTGTTCATGGTACATTTTTCTGGTAGTTGTCTTCCAGGCTTCTGGAGGGGACTGCGGTGCTTTGGCAGAAAAGCTCCTTATGGCTACTGAGTTCCATTACTTCACACACACATTCCTGATCACCTTGAAATGGCAATAAATGCCAGCTCATAAATGAATTATTTGCATCTGCCTACTAATATGAGAGTCAGATTGGGAGATGCCACCTGTGAGGTTTTTTTATTCTTTTCTCGTATGTGACAAATATAGGTAGATAATCCAAGTTGTTTCAAAGAATTGGTCAGGGAATTGTTGATTTTCCTCATGAAAAGATTTTGATAAATGAAAACACATGATTTTTATGAAAATCAAACAAGCCTGAAAGGTCACAAATCCCAAAATTATGTAGGGATTTTCTGTAAGGGGGAAAACAGATCTTTTAATTAGAAGTTCTGTATTTTTACCTTTTTCCAATGGCATTCCTTTTTTTTTTTTTTTTTTTTAATTAGTTTTTATGGTGGGTTCAAGCAACTTCAATTTCTGTTTTCCTCCATATGAAACAAAATATGTATCGATTTACTTTTGAGTTTGTTATGTTTTAGAAGTCTGTAACACTGAAGCATGATTTATTTTTAACATTATTAAAAACCTGAAGGCAATTTGACCAAACCTTTCAAATAAAAAACCCTGTCCTTGTCAGAAACTAAAAGTGGGTATTTTTACACCAGGAGGAAAATGTTTTGGAAATGTAGAAACTTCCATATTTCTAAGACAGCTAAAACAGATACTGTGTGGTTTGCTGACTAAAAAGTCCCAGAAGTTGAATTGCTTGGTCTAAGTGAAGGGATACAGGGAATGTTCAGCACCCTGTGAAGTGGGATTGATATTCTATGGAAGCTACCTGGAAGGACAGCCTTTAAAGCACACTGGATAAGTGAAAACTATTGAAGTGAGTTCATAAAAGATTTCTGCTTTTCTCTTGCTAAAGGGAGATACCCTTGTGATAAAGGTGGAGCAGGTTCAGTGTGGTGGGGAATGCAGTCAGCCAGGTACACACTAAACTAGAATTTCTCAAACTATGTGGCTTGTGGAGAGGCAATCTTGAATGGTTAGGAAAAAAAAAAAAAGCAACTACCTTTTAAAAACAATTTTTCACTACTAATAAATATTTATGTGAAGTGTGCATTTATTTATTTGCCTGGTCCCTGGAGACCTTCAAGGTCAGGCTGGACAGGGCTCTGAGCAACCTCCTCCAGCTGTAGGTGTCCCTGCTCACTGCAGATGAGTTGGGCTGGGTGGCCTTTAAAGGCCCCTTCCAACTCGGACAATTCTGTGATTCTGTGATTCTATTAGCAACCTGATTTAGTTCTGTTGCCAAAAGCTGCTCATGCTCCAGAGCAGGGAGTCAGCGTTCAGACGTGTAGCCAGTATCTGGAGATATTCTTCACCCTCTCACTCCGGTGGGGTGAAACTGCAGCTCCTACTGGAGAAGCGTTGGTCAACATTGCATCTAAGGAGCAGGGGCAGACTTACTGCTCCCCCGTAAGGCATGGTTTGCATGGTCTCAGATGAAGTTTGTTGAAAGGAAGGAAGGATAATCACACGAAGATGGATGAGCCAAATAGAGGGTCATGCCTGCAAAAATATTGAGGTGCTTTGGCTTTATGGTAACTGAATCTAGGAGTCCTGATTCCTGTGATAAGACACAGTTTTCTGCATCTTTGTCCAACTATGCAGGGTCATCTGAATGAAAAACTTCAAAAATAAATGGGGTGAAATAACAACTGTAACTGGTTTGTTTGGCCCTATCAGAGTGGGGCTCTACCGGCTGCGATGCTCTGGGAGGAATGGGACAGTGCTCCTTCGGTGTCTTTTATCCTCGCCTTTGTGAGGTGGACACATCAGAACAGTCTGACCTCCAGAATCTTTCCTTCTTTCAAGTCGGTTGATACTAACGAGGCTTCCAGGCAGAATGATCTCTCCTGCTCTGTTATATCTCCACTTCTTTATCAGTTCCCTGGCTCCCTCCTCTTTGTTCTCCACACCCAAAGCTCATTTACTTGTTTTCTTGCTGGCTGTAGCTGCTGGGGTTCACTCCCCTTCTGCGCTTTTTCTTCCAAAGCCTTGAAATGTCACATAGCTACATGTCCTGCTGAGATGCTCTTGTCTTATTAATGTAACAATGGGTGTTTTTTAATGAGAAAACATGAAAGTACCATGGGCCTTCCTCTACACCTCCCCAGACTGATCATGAGAAATTGATGAACTGTGTGAAGTCTGCAAAGACAGGGATTCATTTTAAGTCTGGCTGGGCAAACATGCACAAATAAGAGTTTGTTCTTTAGGAAATGGTTCGAAATTGGCTTTCCCAAATAGCATAGTTTGTCTTGAGCGCTGGGCTCCAAGTCTCAACACAACCTGACACAGTATCCACAGAAAAACACGATTAATTAACCCGTCTGAAATGATAAAGGCAACTTATGTCTTGGACTTTGGAACAGAGATGTTCATTGTTCTCACTGACTTTTGTCTCTGGAGGTAACCATGTGGGGCTCATATACATGCTCCAGTAAAGCCATCAGGTGGTGCGTGCCTGCCCTCTGCTGCAGATCTCCTGGGGAAGTGAAGTAGCATAGCCCCAGCGGTGGGCACCTGGTTCCTCATCTCAGGGCTGGGCTTTAACTCTGATAGTGTGGGAGCCCGTTTCTTGTTTGTAAGCTGAGGCAGCGGCCATCCCAACGATGCCTCTGAAAGTCTGGTGGAAGTTTGCTGTGAAGTTGGGAGCTTCACTTTTGACTCTGCTGTGTCAAACTCTTGGTCTCAGCCGATGTTTGCTTTGGTTCCACTTTTTGTACTAAGGTGTTTGTGATGCAAAAGCGGAGGAGGCAGTTGAGAAAAAAATGTGGTTGTTTTCAGTAGGAATCAGAGCAATTTTAGAAACAGGACAAAACATCATGGACCGAGTGAAGGCTAAATGGGGAAGACTGGAGAAGAGCGTAAGAACAAAGCAAGACTGTAGCGATCCCTCCACAGAATGTGCCTAAGATCCAGGGATTTTGGGCTCAGGACTCCCGAAGACTGTCAGTATCTTTTTACTCAAGTGTCCTTAACAGATTTTTCATTGTGTTCTTTCCCTTTCTTGAACATACACACATTTTCACATGTATTCCTCTGCTCAGAAGATGTTTTATAGCTTAACCACACATTGCATCAGCAAAAATCTCCTGTTTGTTTTGAACTTATCACCTGTTAATTTCATTTAATGCCCACAGCTATAGGTGGGAATTGTACTCTAATACCAGAGGCTCCCTGGCTAAGCATGAAAAATTTACTGAAATATGTGTCTGGCGTGGGCAAACAAGAATCACAGAACAGAGACTCCCCAGGTCTGTGCTTTGTGGAGGCAAATGACACTGCCACAAAACCTCCCACACCACTGCAAGAAGTGACACCAAGAAGTGACTCACTTTGTACTGTAAAAAAAAAAAAACAATTTGAATCCTGAAATCTGAGGTAAAGCCTAGGGGAAAGGTGTGGGAAAGGGATGAGGGGGAAGTTTCAAATGAGACTTTGCCTTGATATGTGTATTAAATATGGATGTCTAAAATCTGTTTATAATTAGGTCAAAAATTCAGGAGAAAAGAAAACACCAGGGAAAAAGTTCAGCAGGGGCTTCCCTTTCATAAATATATCAAAACGCTGGATTGTGCTTGAAAATAAGAACAGTGAGATGTAACAACGAAGCTCAATCAAGACTGCATACATAAGTTATTGATGGCAACAGATCTTTAAATTACGTACAGCAGCGGGGAACACCCTGTGTTAAAAGATAACACATGCATATCCGCATAGTGACACATGTTCTTTTTTAAAAGTTGGCCTCCTGTGTTGCTGTTTTTACTGGCAGTAAGAAAATAAATGTAGCCTAATCTCTGATTTTCATTCCAGATAACATCTTCCTTTTTCCAGCTGCCAGTAGTTGCAAGGATGTCATGTAAGAGTGGTAACTAACTGGTATGAACTGGTGCCTTGGCCTTGGAAATCTGCTAGTGCTGACTCGTGATCAGCTGTGCTGTTTCCTTCATGGGTTCTGTGCAACCTTTTGTTCCAAGGGAATTACTTTCAGGAGCAAGGCTTAAGTAGCTGAGATCTTTTGTGAGGAAAAGCATGGATGCTTTGTGCTCAGGTGAACTTTCTGTGCATTAAAATCATACCATTAATTCTTTTCCATCATACATTATATGTGTGTGTCGAAGCCTTATCACAAAATCAAAGGCAAACCACTCAGGAGCTTCTAGGATTACGGTTTCATTAAGCCTAATATACATCCCTACTCCCACTACAAGCTTACAGTTTTGGAAACAAACAAAATATAAAGCCTGTTTAGATGGATTAGCTCCATTTGGATGGATCAAGTTTGGGAAGTTTCAGTGATCGTGGTAGTATGAAAACCAAATGTAGAAACACGTGGATGTTTCACCTATCACTTTCCTCAGATATTATCCTTGCCAGCAAGAGTCCAAAAAGGACAGTTACAGCTAAACCAAACCAAAACAAACAAAAAAAATCTGTTCCAGGACTGCAAAAAAGGGACTGGAAGAAAGTATGAGATCTCCTTGAATCCACTCCCTGTATCTGTTCTGACCAGTCTAATCTCTTCTTAAAAACCCCCATTGAAGGAGGCTCCACAACCTCTCCAGGCAGTCTCTGAGTCCTAAGCTAACCCTCCCCCTAGAAAGCTTTCCTGATGTCAAATTTGCATCTCCCTTGTGCAATCAAAGCCACTAATCCTGTCCTATTGCAACAGGCAGTCGGAAGAGTCAGTTCCATGTTTTGCCGTAGTGTTTTGTGTACAGGAAGCTTACCATTCTCTCCTCTGTCTTCTCTTTTCCAGATTAAATCTTTCCAATCACTTTGATCACTCCTTGCTGTGCACTTTCTCTAGATCTCTTCCTTGAAGTGGGCTACCAAAATTGAATGCAGTAATCCAGTCCATGCTTTATCAGCAGTTCGTGGAGTACAGGTTTCTTATTTTATAAATGTATTTTAGTCTATATGTGCGTTCCTATCTATACAGCCCAGCTTCATGCACCTGAGGAGGACCTTCAGCTTTTTTTGAGGAGTGTAGTACTGTCACAGGAATGGCAAGCCTGAGCCACATGCTGTTTGCAAGCGGATTGGGTACAGCTCCCCTGTGTAGAGCGGTACAGGTTACGTGGAAGCATTCCTTGTGAACAGAGCCAGTCAAGTGGCTCAGACACAAGGATTCATCTCTTCAGACTGAAGTGTGGAAGCCTCATTTTCAATTTGGGTCAAATCCTATGGTACCCCTTAGGTAGCTGTGCTTCAAGAAAGTGGGGTGAATCCTGCCAATTGAAGGCTGCCAAGGAAGCAGCCAAGCTGCCATGGTAAGACGGGGCAGTGGTTTTCTTGTCTGACCGTGCTACAGAGCGTAAAATCTAGCCAAACACTCTTCATTTGTAGTACTCATCGTTTAACTACAAGGACAGCACTGTCACACCAGAAATCGCCTAAACTGAAGGTTTCCAAAGTGACAAAATCTGCTGATTAGAATTGGGTATCACTGGGATGGAGAAAAAGGGCCATCGAGCAAGGCATCTCCGGACTCCACTTGCAAATGTTAACAGCCAGCACTGAAATGTTGCCCAGCTGCCTGCAAAGCCTGCAAGGACTGCTCGTCTTCCCAAGCACAGTCATGCGTGTGCAGCTGTACACAAGCTCCTCTCTATTCCTACAACCTTTGAATGAATAAACAGTGATAAGAAGCACTTGAATATTGTGCCTGAGCTGTGTTTTGACAGCTGTCGCTTGTGCTGTTTCCCCCCAGGTCTATCTTTTAATTACATCAGGTTAGGGCAGTTTCATCCCTCACCCCTGGCTTATAGCAGAAAGGGACAAATTCAGCCCAGGGTTGAACACATTAAGCTTTCCTCGCTGCTGTGATGCAGTGTTTGCTACCCTCCACTTGAATCGCTACCAACAGTCAGTTATCGTGGTTAGAAAAAGAAATGGCCTGTCTAAGGGTTGAGCAGCGGTTCAGGGAATTGGCATGTGCTTCCTAGGATGTTCTAGTCCAGCAGCTAAGGCATTTTTAGCTGAATCTGTGGCATATGGTATAATTCTAAATCCCAAGAGCCAACTGCATTCTGATCAGCTAAGGAGCCCTGAGAATCGGCTGCGGAGCAAGAAAAAAATAGTCTTAGCACTTGAGTAATTGCCTCAGCTATGTTCACATCTTTCCACAGTCACTGGAGTGTTACTGCAAACAGGAGTTGTTCAAATGTTCCCAGAGAATAAAGTGGAGAGCCTTCAAGATTAATGTTCCCCCTTTGTGCAGACTGTTGTTGGGGGATGGAAGTAGCTGGCTTTTGACGACGTGTTTGTGGAGGTCGGATCAGCCTGCTGGGGAACTGACCTAAGATCACACATCTTCAGCGCTGGGTTCTGCGCTGAGGCTGGGATCTCGCCTGTGAGCAGTGAGCCCTGGAAACTCTCCATGTGAGCGGGCTGCCTACTGGAGAACAAAGAGCAAAACCAGCTCAAAAGAAAACACTCCTCCAGCAGCTGGAATGTAATATATTTTTAAAGCGACCCTGGAAAATGAATTTCCTTCGGAAAATTGGTAACAGGAAGATGTCTGAATGAACCCTTTGCTGGCTGTGAGGCTTAACACAATTGTGTTAAGGAGTGAAATACAGTGTCCTACAATGAATGTCAAGTTTGCATGTACAAGCTCAAAATGGAGTGTTGCAAGGTTTTCTAAATACAAAACACCTACATTTAAGGAAGACTGGTTACATTGTTGTCTGCTTTCTAAGATAAGCTAATGTGTACCTTAGGTTCTTGGAGATGCATCATTAAGTATAAATAATGACACTGATTGCAGTGATATCTCACTGGAGCTGAAAATTTGTTATCCCTTTGAACCAGATTTTTTTTTTTTTTTTTAATAAAAAGAGAAGCCATTCCACGTCCACGCATCTCCTTCCAGCTCCAGCCGCCTCCCCAGAGGCTGCAGGGGAGCTCTGTCCATCCCATCGGCAGCCTGCTGCCCGTTATGGCCAGCCATGGCGAACATAGGCAGGGCAGATCACCCGAGGGACTGATGGCAAACAGGGCAATTGCAAAGGACTCACTACCATGTGCTGGCACACACATCTCAGAGTTTTCTGATTTCTCTTGCACAAACTTCTCCGTGTTGCTCTTACTGCTTTTCTTGTTTGTATCCTAACGCTCCTTTCCCTTCGAAAGAGTTCAGTGGCATTACTGAGATAATAAGCAGAACACAGGAACTTTTCTCAGAGAGGTAATGACTCATGTGTTCATCTCTTATCTGGCAGGCTTTCTCTCTCTCTACCTTTTTTCTTTCTCTTGCTTTCTTTCTTCTTCTTTTTGAGACATCATTTGTTTCAGTAGCAGATAATTTACCCTGTGTACCACCCCTGCCATGACAGCCTCCTGTTTCCATTCTGGTCTGCAAGCTCTCACACACTGAGGGAGGAAACTGTAGATGACTGAGCATTCTCTATTCCAAGAAGAATATCGTTATTCAAAGAAATACTTTTCCCTTCCTGGAGGGAGTTGTCTGCAGGTCATGTGGGTGAGTTGCAGTGAATCGCAGAGAGAGCTAACAGCCAGCTCGGGGTCATCTTCCTTCTACCTCCCAGGTCTCTCTTCAATTTCTTGGTCTCACTGATGTTAGACCTTTCAAGATATTTCCTGAGAGCAAAAAAAAAAAAAAAAGGCAAAGAAAGCACATCTCTCCACATCTCTCCTCTCCTTTTTTTTTTTTTTTTTCCCCAGTTGTCAGCCAAATGCTGGTCAGACTTCAGCACCTGCAAAGCTGTGAGGAGTCATTTCTCTGCTTCTGTGCTAGGTCCTGCTCATCTTGGTCAGATGTCTTCTACCCTTCTACCTTCATTAGAAGGGGAAGGCCATCTGAAGGGCTCTGCTAACTGAAACAGAAATTCAAAGCATCTTCCTGGAGAGGGAAGAAATTTACGGTGTCATGAGAAATACAGAGGGCCTTCCACAAACAGCCTGTGTGTGCTGCAGATCTGAGACTTCCCTGCAGCACGAAGCGGAAGCCTGTGGCATGCAGAGGGGTGTGCAGTGCGGCTGCTCAGAAGACTTCACCTGCACCTCCCTGCAGCCACGCAGGGGTTCCCCTTGGGCCAGGGGTCCTACTCCAGCCAAACTGAGCAGAGAGGGCAGTGTTCCCATCGTGGCAGTGACACTGCTTCACTGTTGCTCACTACCGCATGACATGGTAGAACTGGCCTTAAAAAACCCTACTGCCAGAGCTGCTTCGCTGCTGCTCTGTGCTGCACGGGGCAACTGTAGCTGCACTGAGCTCCTGCTAATGGTGCTGCAAGCAGCATTAAATTTGCCTGAAAAATGTGCTGGCCTTCAGGGGTCATGCCTTTTCCAGGCACGGCATGCTGGCTTCTCTGAAACTTGCAGATAGCGAACTTTGCAGCGTTAATATGGAAGAGATTCTGCAAACTCACCACGAATATGGGGCAAAGCTCTCTCCCATCTCATCTCTGCTTTCGTCTCGTCCTTTCTCCCAGTTTGCAAAGCCCTTTGCTCCTTTCCTCGCTGTGTAGTAGATAGGAACATTTAGCTTTTTGCAATCAAAGCAGCTAGGGGAGTCTCAGTGGGATTATTTTTAAATGTAAGCATTGTACAAGTCCAGCTCCAGGAAAAGAGGCCAATATTTTCTTTAACACACGCTGGTATGAAATCAGAACAACTCTTCTGGAAGTTTAGAGATTGGAACAGCCTTGAATTAGACCCAAGGACCTCAGCTTAATTACAAAACTAAATCAGAATGAATGCTCTTTTATAGTTCTGCTTCACAATGGTCCCCGGACTTAGTGAACCTGGTTGTCAAATATATAGATAAGGATGATCTGTACTGAAGGAGAAAAAAAGGGCACATTTACTGAGCTGTGAATTAAGGGTCTATTCTTTGCTGAATTCTGCTGTCGTTTTACTGTGTTTGAACAAGTCTAAGGACAAAAATCAGATCTCTGCAACTGAGGGGAGATGTTGCAGGGCAAGTTCAGCTCATTTTAGTCAGTCTTGCTCCTCTGCCAGAAATTTGTCTCTCCTATCCTGAAAATGATGCTAGTGTTTCGTGTGCTACAGAAACCTGCAGCACATGCCACAAAGGTCATCTGCCCTCCTTCTTTTTTAAAGGCTGTCAGGAAGGAGCCTCTATTAACATTGTAAATTCTAACTTGCAGAGTAAGAGCCCGGATACATTGTAAAGAACTCCCATTGTCTCTCACAAAGAGATGAGCAGTTCTTTCACGCAGCCTGCTTCGGAAACAAGGTTACATCTCTTTGAGTCATTATGACCAAGATAACTCAGGCAGCACTAACTGCGGGCTGGTTTCCAAGCAGAGAAAAGAAGTAGGGCCTGCAGCATCTGGGGAAAGACAGCATTTGAGAGGAGAGGAGCCCCAGGACCTCAGCTTGCCAGGAGGCACTTGCTCACACAGGGGCTCGCTGCACCTTGTGGGCTGACCGGCACTGTCTTACTGCCGGAGAGGAAGCATCTCCCGCTGGCTTCCCACCAGCATGCAGAGTCCCTAATTTAGGAAAGCGAAGTACTGTCTCGTGTGCCAGTCCTGAAGAGCTACCAGCCCTGAGGTGGAGACAAGGACAGGCGAATCTGTGTAGCTCGAGCCAAGGGGAAGAGCACACTGGCTCCTGAATGGAAACAGCGGCAGCGTGAAGTGAAGGTGCCTGGCCTGCTCGGCCTGGAGGAGACTCAGAGGATCTGGCTGCTGCCCTGAGGGGGTGGAGCTGGGCTCTTCCCACAGCTGAGGTACACAAGTCGTAAAGAAAATGCCAGGCTTTAGGAAGGCAAAGATGGAAAACAAATGCACTTCAAGTTCTCTGCTGTAGCACTTCTTTCTTGCACAAGCATAATCATCTTAATAAAAAGGGTTTCTTGATGAGAAGGACTGAAATTGTAAAGAATATTTTTCAGTTTTCCATTTTTCTTCTGAGACTCCAGGAACAACTTTTTTTTTTTTTTTTTTTTTTTTTTTTTTTTTTTTTTTTTTTTTCATCTGGATGAGTTGCCACTAAGTGCAGCAGTAACAGTGCCATCTGGTTGTTCCCAAACATGTCCACATGAGGATTTGCTTTAAATGATGTAGAAGTGGCCCTGCATTGACTTTTACATAGCTTGTGGGCACTTGCAACATGAGGCTGGATTAAACAGTAGCCATGCAGGTGAAAGGCAGTACAGGACAGCATGTTCTGGTTACAGACATTGGGAGTTCCATTTTCAAAATGCCAGCGATGTCAAAAAAAATTCTCCTCTGTAGCTACAACTGCCTCCTTCTCCTTAGACCTTTCATCCTTAGAAAAGACAAAGCTTTCTCCAGTAGTAATGCTGGAAGCATTTTTATTACCCTTCCTGCAGGCAAAGGTTTCTCTACCCACGGATACATGAGAATGGTCAGATAATGAATGAGCCGATTGGCCGAACATCTGCAGGTGCTCTGTAATGACAACAATTAAGCTATTCTGAAGCCATTACCATATTAAATTAACTTACTGCAATGCTATTAATTAGAATTCATGTTCTAGAAATGAAACAGCACAGCCATTACATTGGTATTTAATGACCTGTAAAAGTAAAATATAAAAATGTTAGATTTCCTCCTGCAGTTAATTTAATGTGCGAAGATGGTGGGTCAGACTGCTCCCCCGTGTAGCTCCAGCTACTGCAGTAGTTTTGCAACAGGAGTGATTTTCATCCAAGTTTCTCTTTATCTTGAAAGAATTATTATTTGGCATCTGATAACTCAAGCTCTCCAACAGTTCTGCCAAAAACTAGCAATCAGGCAAAGTTCAGCAGGTCTCATTGTGAAGTCTGAAATTTGGTATGGTTTTGGGAAAACATTCAATGTGGTTTGTGATTAAGGTAATCAGCCTTGTATTTTTTACAGATAAGATCCAACAGTGATTGCTTTTGGCATAACATTTTAAGGGTCTCACTTTACTTTCCCTCACCTCCTTTCCTTCACAAAAGTAAATGTCAAGTGCTTTTGACTTAGTATTTGCTATCAAATTCCCCAAATTCTGTGACATGGTGCCTTTTTAGAGGTAGATCCTTGAAAACTAAGAGGTCTGTCCAGTCCAGTTCCCTGAGCTGTTGCAACATCAGGACTTGTCTGTCCCAGGGCATGGGAGTCTTTGCAGCTGGGTGAGCTTCAGGAAGCAGCAGGGTTGCTTCCCCATGTGTGCTCACCATGGGCCACGCCTGGAGCTTTGCTACTGCTCCTGAGCAGAGCTGCCAGGGTGGCTCAATGTGCCCAACAGCCAGGCTGGCTGGGATCCCTGAGGGAGCCACCCTGGATGCCATCCAGCCATGAATCACAGCTTTGTGAAATGTGGAGAAGAGAATAAGCTGGAGCAACTGGAACCCTTGTGGGTTGCTATCTGCATGAGCAACATAAGCAGGGCTAGACAGCTGCTACCCACAAGCTATCGTCCAGCACGAGCTCAGTTTGTAGGGCAACCCACCGGGCGTTGCTCTTGGCCTGAGGGAGCTGTGAGCCACAGCTTCTTCCAGCCCTGGTTGCTGATGCCTGAGCTGCAGTGTTACAAAGGAGATAGCAGTGGTGCACGTTACTCTTTTGTAATGTGTGGCCCTAGATCCTGGCTTGTCCATGCATTTGCTATTGCATGCTTTTCATGGCAAAAGCAGAGCTGTGGCCGAGGGCATACGCAAAAATTTCTCTGGAAGAGAAGCTGCTATCCTTGCCCTGGATTCTTCCCTAGCAATGCCTATTTTCAGACTGATTTTATTCCCCTGGTGAGAAGGGAGAAACAGTGGAATTTTAATGATGCATTTTATTGATGGCTCTGAATGTTTATTGTTGTTTTAACTATCAAAACGCACAGAGGCTGGAACCTATCCAGAGACGTGAAGGCGATTTCTTTTATTTCCTTGCACTGTGTGGGGCAGTGGCAGGGGAATATTTCCATCTTTCTTATAATAGGCATTTGCCTCAGGAACAGTGGGGCACAGAAGTCTGCAAGTTTGAGGAAAAATAGGATGGTAGTCGAAGCTGGGAGCAAAACCGTGAGGTGTATGTTATTCGCTGCAGGTTCTTGCTTTCTAATCTTCTCTTTACCTACGCATTAATAGTCAGAAGTGTTAAAAAGAATGTATTACCAACCCAGAACTTCTTGGCTGTAGTTTCCTGCATGTTTGCTTTCTCAAGGATTGATGCAAGGACTTGGCTTATTTATTTTTAATTGCAGTGAGTTATTGAGTGTGTCTATGTGCTTATGTGAAGCTACAGATATAACTTTGACATACACTGTATGAAATCCCAGGAAGGTATTTCTGTTTAAATATCAAACATTGTTTAGCCTCAAGTGTTTTAAATCAGGCTTAATCCCTTTAGCCTCTTAACAAGGCAACACTACCCCATAATTTTAAAAATAGTTTTATATACATGAGCAGGGGAACCATAGTCTTGACAGACCGCCCTGGTTGTCCTCATAAACTTTTGAGGCAAACTTTCAAGACTTTGGAACAGACAATGTAAAAAAAGAAGTGGCAAGGCCCATGATTTATGTCTCTCTTCTTGTATTTCAATAAAAAAGGATGATGGGGTGTTGCAAAGATGGATTAATGGATTGTACCTGGAGTTTTGTGATGCTTCTGTCTAAGCCGTTATAAATGTTCCAATGTGACCTTTTGCGTAGTCTCTCAGTTGGAGCTTTTTCTGTAGACACTGTTGCAGTGCACTGTGAGATGGAAATTCCTTGGTGAGGCTCTTGTATGTGGCTCAACTTCCCCCACAAAACTGTGGTTTGTATTATTATTATTTAAAATAGTATTTGATTAAAAGGGTGATGTTCTTGAATGACTTTTCCTTTTTGTATGGATGGTAAAGGCTCAAAATACGTAGTTTCTTACCTCACTTTGGAGGCTGTTTGTCCAAAGCCCTGTATATTTTGGAATGCATATTAATAATATCATCTGTCCTTGCAAATTTGGCACTGTGTCCCACATTACAGGAAGCTTCTTGAGTCAAGGTGCTAAAGTGTACTGGGGAAAAGGTGTCTCAGCTTCCACCATTTGTTGTGTGGATTTTCACAGGACACAGGCAAAAATTCCAGAGTTCTGCATAACACATGCGCCTCATTGTAAAACCTGAACAGACCCTCTGTGAATGCACTTCGCCTTGGCAGGTTTGTAAATTCAGGAGTCCAGAGGGTGATATATTCCCTAGAAGCTCAGTGTTATGTCCCAGGTGTCTGTCCATGTCACCAAAGGCATGTTTTTTCTTCCTACATGCTGTTTTTGATGATTAAACAGGATCATCAATCCAGGAGAGATGAGTATGGGAAACAAAAAGCTTGAAATAATTGTTCCCTAGCACACAAATGAGGATTCAGTTCAAGGATCCAAGCCCACACAGCATTATGGGTATTAATTTTAGATAGTCACCTTTTTGAAGCTTATCCTAACCTAATTAAGTGCCTTTTTTCCCCTTAGGGCTGGCACTTTCACTAGATGAGATAACAGCTGCATCTCTGTAAGAAGCCTTGTGAAGGGCAAAATATTTGTTAGCGGCTGCTATTTTCAGCCTTGCCAGAACAAACAAAGAGCCAGGCACCTGCAGTCATTCCTTTCAAAAAGTCAGCACAATTCGTGCCTCCTCTGGGGGTCAGCGGAGGAAGGAGCAGGGAGAAGGGACAGGCACACCCACGAGGTTTTGGGAAGATGCTTCTGCAGGGACCCGCAGGCCCTTCAGCCTGGGGATATATGGGATGGCTGTGTGATTAATAACGCTCTTCTTGCAAGGGTGAGGAACACGCAGAGGAACAGAGTGCTTTGAAATCATCAGTGCGTCTTGGGACAAAGCAGTGTGGGACTGGCGTTGGCTATAAACAAAAGAGCTAGCAAAAACAAACTGGGGGAGTTCAGACAGAGGCTAAGGCAGGAAAAAAGAATTTTTTTTCTCCTTTTTCTTTTTTTTTTTTTTTTGGTAATTAACCACAACTAGATTTCAGAAGGCATAATTTTAGACCTTGATTGTCTAAACGATACGTCTTCATCTCAAAAACAATTAGGTTTTGGGCTTAACGTGCCTCGGAGGGTTATACAAATGAGATTCGGGAAAGCTCTGCACACAAAAAAAACATTCCTGACTATGTGGGAGAACAGATGGTATTTAGGTAAACTGCATTTGCAGGAACCCCCCCTGTGCCATTAGATGGCAAATGGCTACTCTCACTGCTGTTCCCCTGCCTGGGTCTGTAGGAAGCTGTTGAGAAAATCAGCACTAATAAAGCACACCAAGCACTGCAGGGTTGCAGCAGAGAGGGTTAATCTGCAGACACATTACAAGGCTCAGCACTGTTGTGCTGCGGAGTTTTGTAGCCCAGCTGATGTTAGGCAGCAGCCAGCAATGTTTAAATTGCAGATATGTGTCCGAGTGGTGCCTGTGGATGCTGCATCAAACCCCAGCCTGGGCTACAGGGAAGGAAAGAAGAGGGGTTTGTGTGCTGGCACCATGCCCCAGCGCAGGCGAGAAAAGGCCAGGAGTGAACGCAGCCACAGGTGGGTTTGGGTGGGGAGGAAGGACCTGCAGCTGCTTCCTGTCACGTGGCTGAAGGCAACTCATTCTGGGAGAGCTGTGTGGGTGGGGAGACAGCCCCGAGACCCCTTTGGTGAGCTCAAAGGTCTTTGTGAGACCTTCACCAAACTCTGGCTCTAATTGTGCCTGCAGTCTCAAGATGGATAAAGGTATTTAGGAACAGTGTCAGGTTCCTGGGGTCCTCCTAAGCCTTAGTAGCCCTGCTGAGCCTCACCTGGGGCTGCCCTGCCCAAAGCCCAGCACCCCATTTTAGCCCCCAGGGCCATTGGTCCATGTTCTGTTGATGTTGCAGCAGGAATGGCTTTCTTTGCTCAAGGCTCTGCATTGCTGCGGGCCCTGCTGGGTCAAGTTGGGAGCATCGTGGCTTGTCCTGTGGTGACAGTCAAGGCCCAGGGAAAAAGTTGCTGCTTTGAGTGAAGGTGGAGCAGTGGGTGACTGATGGGTAATGGGTGTTTCTTTAGGTCTTAGGCTAGTTATTTCCGTGTATTGAGGATGCAGGAGGAGACTAGAGGGAGCTAGGCTGGAGGTGATCTCTCAATGCTGCTAGACTGAGTTGGGCTTGAAAGTTAGTTGTCAAAAAGCCTATTTTCTGTCTACTGCATTTACCTGAATGTCTACTTTCTCTATGTAACTCAGTGTTTTCTCCAAATATACTTTATGTGCGAGTATTAAACCCTTGTGACTCAATAACCATCTGGGATGTTTGCCCAAGGGAAGTTTATGCCATAATCCTGTTCTTGGTCCCTTGTAGTCTGCTTCCTTTCCCACAACAACCCTTCTGCAGAGGTTTATTGCAGGTTATGGGGAGCGGTTGGATAATTTTGGGGGGCTACTTTTGTATTATTGTTGTTACCCATAACATTTTTAAAGGAGAATGGGTATTTGTGAGTGGGGAGTATCCAGATGAAAATGCAGCACTTATTTGTGTTGTTGTGAGTGGAAAGACTGCAAAAAGTCAGATTTTCCAGGTCAATAAATATTTATTATTTGAAAAATCTGTTGTGAAGAGGAAGAAGCTCAAAACTTGACGCTGATGAATAGCCTGTATTACTTCTGAATTCTGAGGTAGCTAAGGGAAAAATAAATGTCCTCCTTTTCCTGCCTGAGGGACTCTCAGGGGACTAAATGAGCCTGGCAAAGCTATGTATCCAGCCTCTCTGCAGAGACAGTGCTAAGGGACAGAGAAAAGCCCAGACACTTCAAAAGCCCAGTGATCCACCTTCCCCTCCAGTCTTGCAACATTTCACAGCTCTGTGGTAGGATGGGGCATGGTGGAACCCAGGGATGGAGACACCTGGTCACTGAGCCTTGCTGTTGGCAGCAGCGCTTCTAAAACCGGAGCTCTTCCAGCAGGCTGTCAGCAGCTCCAGCTCTTGTTTTGCTTGGCTTACCCATATAAACACGCTCTTCCCGCTTTCAGGAGTGCGTGCTCAGTGGAGCTTGTGGAAAACCAACTGTCTTTTTTTTAACTTTTGTGTCATTGTCAATGCCAGCGTAGGGACCTAAGACAAGAATCGGTCTTTCAGAACTAACACTGACTTTGGGGTGCCCAGAGACAGACAGGGTGCCATCCCCTTTTCCCCAGGAGAAGAAGAAAGACTCTTCCTGTAAAAAGTTACATTATGAGTCACATGCAGAAAAACTTCAGCAATTTGTTGCTTCTCCTTACCAGCCAAGAGGTGCAGAAGAGGTGCTAGTTAGTCTCCCAGCTCATCTGCGGGTTCATCCAGCATCCACCCATATGGCAGCCTCCAAAGCTCACTGCAGTGGCACTGGAAGTGGACTCACTACCAGTGTGTGCAGGTTGCTGAGGACAACAGCTATCATTTAAAATAAGCCATTTTCAATTTGGTAATTCTTCTTAGCTCATCTGGGGCGTCTTGACCATCAGGTCATATCAGCATTTGATTCTTACTTTTAAAATTGTAGTTAAGGTGCCTGTAGTGAATCATTTTTTGCTTTGTCCCTCCTGGACAAAGGGTTATGTTGCCACCACACACACTTGGAAGTCAGAAAGATCTGAGAGAGCCCCGTGTGTGCCTTCCCGCAGGAATAAAAGGTTGGGGCAGGGGTGTCTGGGATGCAGCTGGCTGAAGGGACTGCTTTAGCACCATGGGAATCAGCAGCATGTTGTGGGGGATGCATCACTGGGACCATAAATAGCAAAGGTTGAGAGTACAGTGAGGAAGAGCTACTGTACACGTACTTCTTGCTGGACCTTTGCTTATACCCAGTACAGCCACCCTGTAAAGTCCTAGATAAAACAGCTTTCAAAGCTTGGCTTAACATTATTTAACTAAGTGGTTAGTTCCCAGAGGAGAGGTCTTTTCAGCTTATCTTTGAAAAACAGGGCTTTGTGTGCTCTGCCTCTCTGATAAATGCTCCAGTTTGCCCTCTGTTGAAGGGAGATCTGTTCCATAATTTACTACTTACTCTTGGATTTCTATGCTCTGGGGGCAAGCACCTTAAAATATGGTACACCCAAAGGAAATGATTACCTTAATGAAACAACAGCTGACTCAAAAATAAGGTTATTGGATGTATTTAGTAAGATGACAGTTTCTCCATGTTGTTCCCAATCTGTAACTCTGAGATCTGCACCTCCCTCCCTCCATGCTTGCATTGAGTACAGATTTACTCCTGGTGTTCAATGTTGTCTCAGTTGTTAAATCAGGAAGGCTCCAGCTAAAATTCAGCATCAAATGAATGTACCTCCACACTGTAAAATCATGCCACTCATCTGTTCTGTCTAGGGAAGTGTAACATGAGGGAAAGCTCTTGCTGTGGACAAGCCTCCAGTCCAAGCTCTTGGAAAATCCAACTCTTGCTCTTTTGTTTACAAGTAACAAATTAATTTTTTTTTTATAATAGATTCAGGCCTGAAGAATGCAGAGTCATGGAATTAGAAGCCCCATATCCATGCTTAAAGCAATTTATACTGAAATCCCAAACCACCTGAGCAAATGCAATCCTGATTTGGCTGCACTTTATCCTTCTGAGAACAGAAATCAAGTTCAGAGGCAAAATTTACTTTCTTATCATGGACCAAGGAAAAAGGAGCACAACAAAAACATCTTCTGTGCTGCCCAGGTTGCTGTGGAACAGCTTTCTGTAGGCAAAGTGTTAAGAACAGCCATGTTAAGCTCTTGCATCGTATCTGATGATTATCTGTGAACAGTGAAATGAAACCAAACCAGAAAACTGAAAGTACGTTTATGGGTAGCACTGTCTTGTTTCCTTTTATCCTTTTGAAGCAGAAATGGACTAACATGGTTTGGAACAAATTTAAAATTAAAAATGACAGTTCCTAGCCTGGTAGTTGCATATTTAAGCAAAATTAATTCCCAACACATAAGTTAAAGAACTACCTGTTTGATCAATCTTTCTGAAAATCCAGTATGAATACAAAGTTCAGAATGATTTATTGAGCACAGCAGAGCTGTAGTCATGCATAAGCAATGAAGCAAAGCATGCTGTAGCTCTCTTCTGACTTTGCAAATTCTGCTGGTGGCCTTGATGTTCAGAACTTTTAAAGCTATTCTCCAGCTATGTTTCTCTTTTCCTTTACTGATCTTCTGCAAATTTTGGTCCATCTGTGATACATGGTAGTTGCTTTTCTTTACAGTATTATTGTTTGCATTTAAGGTTATTTAAACGAAAGCTTCCTGAGATACTTTCTTCTAGCAATCCAAATTGTCTTTCAGATTTTGTAGATTCCACCAACGTTTGCTGAGACATGAAGCTTAAATTTTGCCTTTGCTCAAGTTGTCTGTCACTCAACTTTATTCCTTCTGGTGCTCAGTACACATTTGTTTATCAGATAACAGCAGAAAATACAGTTTCTTTAAAAAAGGTTTTCTAGGTATGAAAGTGCAGATTAAATGGTCAAGATGAATGAGTGGAAACTCAAAAGTTTTGCAAAGCTTTTGTCTTTTTCATGAAGGGCATGACTCCGTGCAGGCTTAAATCCAAACAGTATTAAAAATTAAGGGAGGAAGGGATGCTGCAGCTCTTTATTTGGAGGAAATGTATTCTGAGTCCAGCTGTGAAAATTCAGGAAGAGCTTGTACTAATGTAAAATAAATGCTTAAATGCTGCTAGGAAAGTAAAATGCAATTAAGGGTACATGAGTGGAAGGAAATGGTGAAGACAAATTTAAAGAACGCTGAAGGAAATTGGTTCTTCTGGGCTGAGTGAAGAGATGTCCTGGAGGTCACAGGTCCAAGAAAGGAGGTAAAGATTGGAGACAGTGTGTTGTGGAGGCATGGAAGCAATCTTCAGCTTTAATTCTGAAGTCTGTGAAGACCTGTGATATCTCTGCCCTTCTGACCACATTCAAGACTGTTTACCATAAAAGCTGGGATCCAGAGAGGTCCTGTCATTCTGGGACCAAGGAGGTCACTTCTACTTTATGCCCCTTCTTAGGGAAAAGGAGTTATACCTATCTCTCCTGAACTGCAAACTGGGATCTTCCAAAGTATGGGGATGCCTATAATGTTCCTGAGTGGGGAAAAAAAGGGAGCTGTGCCCCTCTGCTCGGGCATGCACTAGGCTCAAGGGGCAAGGCTTGTAGGGATTTGGGTCCTTTTTCCTGCCCTCTCCATATGGATCACTGGATGCCTAGCCTGGCCTTTCAATGTGGTGAGCAGAGAGCAAGCTGCCCACCAGGTTAAGCCAAAAACAAGCCACCAGCATGGTGATGAGGAATGAGCAGAGACACGCCCTAAGCTTGTCATAGGTTCCCGGCGAGGCTCTTTACAGCACCCTGGGAAACCTTTTCTGTGCTCAGGGCTGGCCTCCAAGGCTACACGTATAACACGCTATACAGTAAATCCAGCAACCCAAGGTCTACCAGCCCGCTGTAAAGTGGTGGAGCCTTGAGCATTCTGAGATCATCAAATTCTTGGCCTTCATAACAGGAAGGGTCTCATCCAGTCTGTTTCTTGGGACCTGCCTCAGCCCATGCTGTCCCCAAAACCAAGTCTGAGTATGTGGGATGAAGGCTGCTGGGTGCAACTAAAGCCCAGCTGGTGATGTGCAAGCTGTTAAACGGCATGGTTGGTCATTTACCAGGGCATAGGTCTGTGCTCTGGCCCTGCCTAGTTTATTATTTTTGGTGTAGCTCGAGTACTACATTCCCATCAGCATGTGACTTCCTTTCTGGTTTGGGCTCTCCTGTCTCCAGCAAGAGCCAGTGCCTGATGCATCACAGACGGTGTTATCCCTTTTTGGTTACCCCTGGAAGGAAACTTCTTGAGAAATCTGGACCATAAGTCATTTCCAGCCTTGAGCATCTGTTTGTCTTGTTAGTGCGGCTTTGTAACTGTTCAGTCATCCTGGGAGTCAAAGTTGTTCAGGGTCTGAGTGAGTCTGGTCGTTACCGCTCTGGTTTAATGCTGTCATTATTAGATTTCTGTGGATTCTGCTGGATTTGTCTAAACAGTGAACAAAGATGGGTGAGGAATGTAAAGGATTTCTTTTGCCTCACTTTACAGGCTTTTTTTTTTTTTTTCTTTTTTTTTTTTTCCCCCTCTATTCAATTGGTTTTTGATCTATTAGAGTTTTGCTTGCTTACAGAGGTAAGACACTGAGGTATGTTGTGCTTACTTTCTCAGCATTTGTTTTTCTGGACAGATTGTCCTTACCACTGATTACCTGCATGGTGCCTGGGTGCCTGACTGTTTTTCTTTCGAAATCCAAGAGGAAAAGTACTGTAACAAATAATCATATAAACATTCTGTAAGAGCTTGGAAGATAACAAGGAAATGAGTAATAGCCAGCATGGATTTGTCGAGAACAAATCATATCAGACAAATCTGTTCTTTCCTATGACAGTGCAACAGGCTGTTTGGATAGGGAAGAATCAGTAGATGTCAGCGCATCCTGATGTCAGGGCACATGACATCCCTGCAGATAAGCTGGCGAGCGTGCGCTGGATGTGAAATTTATAATGTGCTTGGCTCCCTGTTCTCAGCGAATAGTTCTTCATGGGTCACTGTGAAAATGGAAATAAGTAGCAGTGAGGCATTGTAAGGAGATCCTCAAAAGCCTCCTGGACATGGTCCTGGGCACCCTGCCCTGGGTGTCTCTGCTAGAGCAGGGGTTGGAGCAGGTGGACCCAGAGGGCCCTGCCAGCCTCAGCCCTTGTGTAAAGGCTGAAAGACCTGAGGTTGTTCAGTCCAGAGAAAAGGCAAGTCTTCAGTACACAGAAAGCTGCCTTAAAGGGGAAGGGAATAACTTGTTACCTCTGTAGTGTAGAGGCTGGGAAATAATGTGCTTAAATAGCACCAGGGGACACTGATGTCTGACACTGGGAGAAACTTTTAACGTTCAGGATAATTAAGCACTGGAACATGTTGCCTGGGGAAGATGCACGGTCTCTCTTGCTGGATGTTTCTAAGAATGAGCTAGACAAAACTCTGTCAGCAATGATGTAGCTACAAGCTGATTTTTGCCTGAGGGCAAGGGGATGTGTTGAAGTCTTGAGTCCTTCAAGCAGTGTTTTCTGTAGCTGCATCGCTGCTGAACTCAGCACTTCCATATTCATACTGGCTGAATACACATGGAGCCTGCGTTTTCACTCCAGTCTCTCCCCTGTGCTTTCCTCTAGTCTAGAAAATGAAGCCCAGAAGGGGTAGGTCTAATGATGGTCTACTTTAGAGGCACAAGCATTAGGGAAGTAAGAGAGAAAGAACAGAAGCTGGGCTGAGGGATGCCTTGCCTCCCCGGTGACGTCCTGCCAAGCGTACAGAGCTCAGCCTTGTTAAGCTCCCGAGCGGCCCCTCTGATTGCGTTACCACAAAGCGTCACCGTCGGAGAGCAGCTCGCATGCAGAACCCATTGAGTTAAAATTTAAGGCAATAAGTGAGGGCCTGTAATATATGGGCAACATTATCTCTAGCAGCGCTGCCAGCATATTAGTGATGATGATGGAGTGACTACTGGGGAATTCATTAAATTTGCAAGAGTCTCCCAAAATGATTCCACTGGCTAAAATACTAATTGCTGCCCTTGGGAGCACTTTGGCCATTTAGTTTCCAAGCAGAGCTTACTCAGAATGAGATTATGCTACTGATGTTTTGCTTGCGTAGAGGCAACGTCTGTTTGGGTTTTTCAATACTTAGAATAGTTTGTCTGCACAAAGCTTGCTGCCTTACTAAGCAAAGGCCTGCAAGAAACCATTTTAGAAGGGAAAAATTCTTCATTTAAAGTGCTCAAAAAGCATAAATACATGCAAGAACTGATACTATAGGTAGCAGTGATATCTGTGCAGTCACCTTTGCCAGAATAGGAGAATACTGAAGCTTAAAAATGAATGTATAAAAATCCTCTACTCGCCTTTTTAAGCTGCAGATACTTTGAGACTAATGGATAATGTTGCAAAGTCAGGTGTATGGTTGTGAATGCGCACTGCAGAAGTTCTCCAGAGATGCAGACTGCGACCCTCGTGAGAGGTGTGGGTCTGTGGAGTTTCCTTGAATGAACTCAAAGTGCAGTGGGTCACAATCTGGCGTTACTTTTCTGATTTGTAAATTCTGATTCTGGTTAGAGAACTGGAGACTGGATGAAGCAAAACAGACCTTCTCCAGGTCTGTGACTGCACCACGGACTGGTTTCTGGACTACAAAATTGAAGTCTGCAATAACTTTCATGGGTCAGTAGCTGCAGAGTCTATGAACTATAATTAAACTATAATGAGGTAAAGATGAAGCATTTTTGGATGGGGTGACTGATACTTTTTTGACAGACCCTTAGCGTTATACACTAAGTATGAAAGATAACAATCCTAGCAATAAAGACAGGAAATTTAGGGCTTGTTCTCCCAGTATGGGAACATATTTAATCGCTGAAATCTGCGAGTCTGTCTTTGCTACACCATTCACAATCTCACTTTTGAAACTGGCTGATGTCGTTTTTTTTCTGAGACCCTGAAGGCCACCATCTGACTCACTGTCTGACAGTAAGGTGAGCTTTTGGGGTGGGAGAGAAGAATTCCCGAGTTCTGTTTCACAGCTCCAGGTAAACTGAATTCAGTTGCAGTGTTAGCTGACATGGTTTTATTGCTAGAATACAGCTTTCCAGTTGGGCTTTTCTTCTCATCTTGCACAAGATGCAGTCCTGGCCTGTCAAACCTGGGAGGTGACTGACTCCTCCATTGTATTGCCTTGTTCTCCGAAAATTGCAGTGTGACTCCCAATGTACCTTCCATATGGCCAGCTCTTCTCAAAAATCCAACTGCACAAGCAATTTGTGCCCAAGAACACGGGAAGGGAGCACATTATTTACAAAGTATGTAATCAAGCAGTGTGATCCAACCCCTTAACTGGGTGACATCCTTCTCTTCATCTGGGCAGTTTCATGGCTCTGGGCTTTCAGGTGGGAGCTGTCACTTACACCTTCTGATAATAAAACTTAATTGAAATTTCATTCCTATACCAGCAAGGGCCAGGTCGGCAGATGGTTCCTAATTGTTATGTCCACACATTCTGTGCTGGGCTGCAGCACACCTTGTTGGCACTGCTGTTACCAGGACAAGTGCTACGTCTACACTGCACATTTTTAACATACGTATCTTGGTGTTTAAATAACATAAAAATTCAGTATGAACAGTGTAAAGTAATATATTTTCACATGGAATTTTTCAAAATGCTTTTTTTTTTGTTGTTGTTGTTACTTTGTTTTCTAAATCATGAGCAAGACCCTAAAGGTGGTTTCCTGTTCAAAATTGAGACTTTATGAGATTGTAGAAGCTGTTATACAGTCGGGGAGGTGATTCAAGCCACACGGTCTCAGCATGTCAGTATATGTAACAGAGCTGAGACTTACCTTGAGGAAAGTGTTCTCCAGGACCGGCCACGGAATACTCGAAGTGGGAATTTAGAGTTGGAGATGTTAACGGGACAAATGGTGAAATTTGCCAACCATGTTAGGTCCTTGAAAGGCAACGGAGGATACATACTGTGAGGACGTGCACAAGCACACTTCATACTGCGCAAACCCTTCCTTAGGACCTTCTGAGCTGGGAAATGCAGCCATTGTACCAAGGAACGAGCTTGTTCCTTGCAGTAGGGCAAGCCTATCCGTGGCAGAAAAGGAGAAGGATCACTGAAGTCCGTTACAGCTGCAGGTGTGGGCTGGACCCTGATTCCTTGCCCGGCTCTGTCCTCAGAGATCGTTTTCCTTCTGGCCATGTACATAAAGAACTGGAAGCTTGGCCTTTTCCTTGTAGCTGGTTCTGTGGCTGTATGTGGGAGAAACAAAGCAGCAGGAGGTAAAGCTGTTGCAGAGGATTCTTGTCAGAGCAGGAATCTGGCCTGCCCTGAGCGGATCGGAGCTTTCATGGCAGAAATGGTCACAACACTATGTACGACTCTTCAGCAGTTAGAAGCATGATCCTGAGTGACAGAACCAGCTGCCTACTGAGGCGTAGGAATGGAGGTCACTCACAAAGGCAGCTTTTGGAAAGTAGAGTGTAATAATAGATGGTGCGGTGCCTGAGGGGCTTCCGGACCACTTGCAGGGTGAGGATGGAAGGCGTCCTCGCAGATGCATTGGAGAACTCATTTGCATCAAGAGACATTTTTGCACTTACCCTCCAGAAGTGTCTAAAAGTCTTGTTGATGTTCCCCAACAGCTGTCAAGAGGATGAGGAGGAAAGAGAGAACAAGTAATCTCTCTCACCACTGGTGGCTTTACAGTAGTTCCTAAACTCCAAGTGACAGCGCTTTCTGCTTTGCTTCTTCCGCTGCTTTTGTTTTACTCTGTTTTAAGTGGAGTGGCCAAGTGTGCTTGGTGTGCATGTGTTTCTGTGGGTACTGCTTGCTTTTAACTCTTCGTCCAGAATGACTCCCAGATGGAAAAGAGAGAGGGGGAAAAACAAGTTGTGGTGTTTCGTGCAGGGATGGACTATTACTTATTTTAAGAGTCCTACACAAGGTGTCACTTCAGATTGTATAAATGATTTTTATCTAGGTGTCTTAAATGACAAACTCTTCCTTGTGCAGTCAGGAAGGTAAATGAGAGACCAGCTCAGATACTGAAACTAACCAGAGGAGAAGCAAATGAAATGAGGGTCCCTCCAGAGGACTCTTCTCTAAAACCGACTTCTTCCTTCCTGTTCTTGTCTGTCTTGGTTTTAATGTACTGCAGATCAAAATGCAAGGCCTGTGGGGCTGTCCCCAGAAGACATTCTTTCTTTGACCTGGAGCACAGGGAGCAAACTCCTGTTGTTAGTATTACAGCAGTGCAGCTTTATTTTGCTTTCTGCTCTACATCTGATCCACAACTTTGGTATTTACTCCACTTGCTGAACTGTTGGCAGGCCTGTGTGAGATGGCTCCAGTAAAAGCAGGACTGCTGGGATCTAAACTACAGCTAAACCCAAACCAAAACAAAGTGCATATCTTCACAGTTCTTCCTATTGGGATCCGAAGCAGAAGTAATAAATACAGTGAAGGAAGCTATTCTCAAATTATCTGGGATGTGAAGTTGAATAGGAAAGTGCTTCAAAATATTTCTCAAATGGTTTCTATAAACATTCCTTGAATGCCTTTCCTGTGTAGAGGTTTGCTGGGTGTTCAAGAAGGCAGAGGCACTTTGGAGAAGATTAGTTTTTATCTTTCCTTTGGTTTGTCAGAAATCTCATAGAGGCTGGGGAGACAAAATGGCAGTTCCATATTAAAACTTCAAAAGAAGCAAAGAAAGATTCAGAGGAACATTTGGAACATAGTCCCCAGCTTTACACCAAACCTCTCTGTTTGCCCATGACTCGTTTTTCTGGATACATGAATGTGCTGCCAGCAGCAGACAGGGGATGTTCCTTTGGCTGACTCCTGTGTGTATATATAGTTACAAGGCTTCAGAAAAACAGAAAGCAGATCTCAGTTACGACTCTGTTGCTGTTAGTGCTTTCCTTGATGCAGCCCTTGGCTGTATCAACCCAAACTAGATTGAAACTGCACATGTGTAATTTGACAGAATGTAATCAGCAACTAACGATTTGGAAAAAGGATGTAATTGGAAGTGGTGTTATAACACAGATGAGTACCGTGGAAGTAGCTGCAAGCAGACAAAATGTCTGTCAAGGACTGCAGTGCAGAGAAGGTTAGAGCATGGATCTGGTGGTTACTCTCTGTCTTAAATTCCATGCCTGGAGTGTTCCCACTGAAAACTCTTAAGGAATACAGCTACCTGCAGGCAAGAAGGGCAGGACTGAGCTGCAGGAAGGAAATGGATGTACAGTGATTTCCAGATTTGTTTATTTTTGAGAATAGAAGAAGATCATGTTACACAGAAAAAGGTAGGGAGTAAGAAACTAAGGTGTAGCGATGGAGACATCATGTTCAAAGGAACAACAAGGATTTTTGGGGGGGTTCCTGAAATAAGGTTCTGGAGATACTGTGAGCAGTATCAGGCGAGACTGCAGGGTGGCATTGAAATTTAGGGAAAGCCAAGGGCTTGGTATGTAAGGCTAAGGGGCAGGAAAAATATTGAATCTGCCAGCAGTTAAAGCCAAGAAAAAAAGAGATGAAGTTTCCTTGACACCAAGGGAGGTTTTCAGTCATGATACCACTAAACCGTCCAAATGGCTCTGACAATATTTGTTGAAGCATGAGTTATCTTCTTTCAGAAACATTTTTGCATTCCAAGAGATAATACTGCTGGAGCCCTCACCATGAGCCTCCATTCTGTGACTCTTTCTGAAGTGATTAATTCCTGTGGAATTTCAGCAAATTTGACTGTAAATACCTTTGATTCCTTTCGAAAACTTGCTACCTTCTGTTACTGGATATAAAGAGAGCCAAATTCTTACCTAAATTAGCTCAGATACTGCAATGTATAAAGGAAATCTACTAGGCTGTCACCCAAGATATTTGAAAAATGCCTATGATTAGAATAAATATCTATAATAGGCATTTCATTTTATTTTTTATTTTTTACTTAATATTTTCAGGGTATTTTGTAATTAACTGTAACTGAATCAATCTGTAAATGTTAATTTAGGTAGGAGTAATGTGTATCTCCGATGTTATTGAAACATTTCCTCTGCCAAGCCATGTTATTTTAAACAACTGGTAAATGAATCACTTGCAGAGGTCTCTGCAGAACTAAAGATTAATACCAGTTTCTACAGCATGAGACATTCAAATTCATCCCCTAGAAGCCAAGAGAGAACACTGACTATGCTTCTGGAAAGATAAAAGCTCTCCTGTAAAGTCAAGGGTGGATTACATCAAATTGCAATATAAAATTCATACGAGAATTTAAGGGATTCAATGCAATCATAAAACAACACCCTGCCCCAGATGAGCACAATACAATACAAGTGAATATCAACGCCAGACAAGAAAAAAGCAGTGGAACTGTAGCTCGTATGGGTGACTTCAACAGAACTGAACTGCGTACATCGAAGGAATTTAAAACAAGGGAAAAATCTGAATGTGGACAAAACAGAAATTAAAATCCAGCAGCACACCAAGTAAAGGGGAGGATGGAAGGTGCAAGCAGCTAGCTGGTAGCAAACATCAGCTACTGCAGGTGTGATTGCCCTTAGCTCAAATCATTGCTGAATTAAAGCCAGCATAGGTTCTCACAGGTTATCTAAGATGAGGCTATTTTGCAAATCAAAACTTGAACAAAGGAGTAAAGATAGCGTTGTTTGGGAGAGGCAGAGAGGCCCGCTGTCTGATAACCATGGGTAAATGTTGAACTGCAGCATGCTGGAGGGCCGTCCTGCAGCTTGGATGGGCAGCGCTGTACTTCATAGGAGCTGGTGAAGGTTGTGCATTTAAAAGTCAACAAAATCTTTTAAGGATGTGAGTGTAAGATTTGATGGTTTGACTTATTTTCAGGCAATCAAAGCTTATAAAGCAGTAAAAAAGCTGCTGGTGACAAATGCTGAGAAAAGGAAAACAGAGACCCAAAGATTTCCAAATGAGGACTCAACTAGCATTTAACTCTGAGTAGCACTTACACACACACACACACACACACACACACAAAGAAAAAAAAAAAAAAGGCAGCAACAACATGAATAACATGATTACAACAGCAGGTATCATAAAGTACTGGGGCAGAGAAACATTAAAATAGTAAGAATTAGTAAATTTGTCAAAAAATAAAATTGCACAGTTACCAAGGTTGGATGTAATTTCAGAAAACTGAGGTAAAGGAGTTCCAAAATGATGAAGGGATTACACATTATAAAATATGCGATGGGAACTGTTGTCAAGAGAAATCACGAACAGAAAGGAACTGTTTCACCTACTCAGGGTGCTGAGAGCTGAGGAATGAAAAATGAAGTAGAAGAGAGTGATGTTTGGCTGAGACATCTTAGAAAATGTTCCTAGCCTCTGACAGCACAAGGGTGGAGGGCTGAGAAAGAAGACTGACTGAAACTGTGTAACAGCAGGAGAAGTTCACAGTACCAGAGGTTAAAAAAAAAAAAAAAAAACAGAAAAAAGTGACCCAAAGTGTCACTATTTAGTACCCTGCTCTTCCCATCACCATCAGTTATATAATGCTGACCACTAAAATTTAGCTATTTGGATAAACAGTATGCTGGCACAGAAGTGCACATCTGTGAGTTTATTTCTCAGTTTTGGATTTGTGGTGAAATGTTTAGTTTTATTTTAGCTGATTTAACCACCCTTGCCTTGAGGAATCAGCGTATGGTTTTGAACACCCATCTACCCTCCTACTAGAATATAGAATACTCTAGAATGCATTCCTAGAATATAGTACAAATGCAGTATAAAGACCAGTTGCTAAGGTAGCAAGCCAATAGTAAGATGCTAGACGGCTTTGGCTAGTGGTAAGCTACAATGAACTTAGGTAATCAAATTTCACATTGTAATTCCACTGCGGTAAATGGTACTGAAAACTATAAAATTTGAGCTAGAAGTAACTCTAGTTGACTACTCAGTACTGTGGAGTAAGGAAATTTGTATAGAGTCCGTGAGGCCAAAATGAAAGCTACAGCAACTTCAGTCGGAATGTGGTTGTGTACGGCACCTGAGGGCTACTGGGAAGTAAGAACTGGGCAGCTTCTGGTGTTCTGGTTCTGTCACGCCTCACGCCGTGACTGGCCCTTGGCTCTGTCAGCACGCGCCGTATCTGTCACAGAGACCGCTGCTCATGGGGATTGCTCAGCGTTCGATAACTACTGGAAGCTCTTACAGGCAGACAGCTGGGGGCCTCTAGGAAACCAGCTTGTCTTCATGTCCGTCTCCCAGTGGACAAGGGCCTGGGCAGCTTTCCAACGCCCTGACTTTCTAGTGCACAGCCCCAGAGTACCGGCACTTCTCTTTTCTGCTGCTACTAGTTGCCTTTCCCAGAGAACTGCCGTGTCTTATGGGCAATCGTAATCCATGCAATTTTAGCCCCTAGGATTTAGAAATGATGTCTTTATGAAAAATTGCTTGAGTACTTCCATTAAGGTAGAGCAATCTTATTAAACCTCTGACGTTAACGACTTGATCACAGGGGTACAGGATGCAAGTTACAATGACAAAATCGCCTGGATAATGTCATGTAGTTGAGTGTAGGTGATTATAGGATTCGTACAAAAGGGAATCTGGCTTTTTTTTTTTTTTTTTTTTTTTTTCCCCCCATGTTTTATACCAATTGTAAGTATCTCTGTTTTACCCTGCTGGGTTGAGATACAGAATTTTGTCATTAACAGGTGCTTCCGGTTTCTAAGTTTTCAGTGATAAATCAGTGACGTGAAGTTCCTTCCCATTTTTGTTGACTGGGAGATGTTGTTTGAATATTAAGTAAAACTTCATTTACACTCATAACAACATAGACAGTATCTGAAAAGATTATTATCCCAGAGGGTAGGAACCTCTCCCCGCAATAGTAACTACCTTGAGCCTGCATTTGAAAGAGAAAAACCAGCTAAAACATGTAAGCCTTCTGCTGACATCCTCTTCTTGTGTGATGTCTCCTGCTGTCTTCCTTGCATGTTTTCTGTCATTTTCGTAATTCTCCTGATGAAATTATAAATTCTGTCACACAGTAAGCTTTGAAAAAATTATCCCAGATAAAATTAGCTGAAAAGAGATTGTGTAGTTTCATTATTCAAACCAATGAAATATCCCTACCATATTTACTGCTGAAAACTAATAAACGAAGATGGGGTAGGGGACAGAAAGAGGAGTGGGAACTTGCCCTTGAATTTCAAACCATTTGGGGCTGAGAAATCTTTTTAAAATCAACTTTCCTTAAGTTCTTCAACATTCTTCAAATGTTGGATTCTTTGTGTCGGCAACTCGTGCAAATAGCCAGGCAGTAAAAAGGGTTGGGCAGCACTGTGTTTCAGTGCCATGAGAACCACACGGACCTCCTTCCATCAACAGAGTCACAATTACTGCCAAGTACAAATGGTACAAATGACAGCCGGAGGTCATGTGTATCAGAGGTCCATGGCATTCAAATAAATACTTTTTCTTTTTTTTTGTCTGGAATTAGAGCTGATGCAGCAGAGGCACCCTAACTAATATTTCACAACTGTTCTGCCCAGAGATTCCTTTGACGTATGGGCATTTTCAGCTGCTTACCTTTAGATTAAAAAAACTTGTAGTGCTCGCCTGAGAAGTCAACACCAAATGGCTGAATAATCCTCACAGGTGTTAGTAATTTGAACAGGAGAGGTACTGTCATTCCTACTAAATAAACACATAGGATAGAAACAAAAAATCCCTCAAAGACGTTAAAGTGTAAACACAGATTCTTGCAGTAAGTACCCAGAGTACTCATCGTCATATTACAGAAGGGCACAGTGAGAAATGAAAGTCATTGTAAATTACAGGGAGAAGCGAAGTCGGTAAGTCTGTCAGGTAGCAATCTTGAGGATGAATGTTGTAAATTAAATGAAGTAGTCAGAGTGGAAGGGAGGGGACAAATGAGACCTAAAAGCTAAGGCAGCAGTTTTGAGCTCTCTTCACATTCAAGTCAAAGACCACCTCTGATATTTGTAACAGACGTATGAATAGAATCAAAACACCCCTCATTAATAAAACAGAAGACAGGACACAAGGCCAGTGATCAAACTGGAAGTCATGAAAACCAAGTAAGAAATCAAAAGGTAACATCAGATGGTAGTTCAAGCATTTTGACAGAAAAGGGGATGTGGCATATAGGAGTTCAGCCAACGGAAGAGAAAAGCAGACACGGCCAATTCTTCATGATCTTGAATCTCTAAATCAAGATGTAATATGCTCGTTTGTTCANCCCCCCCCCCCCCCTTCCCCACTGTGAGAGAATGCAATCAGGGAGTTGTGAGGCGTGGAAAATTTACTGCACTTTTTTCCTCTCTTTGCACACTCTTACTCTTCAAGGTCAAGTAACTTCCTTCAGCTCCTTAAAGCTCTCCCAGCATATATAGACTTACAGTCATCAATAATTCTTAAACTATTTTATAATAAATCATGAAAACCTAACTTAAATGAGAAACTTCAACCTACAATAATGGAAAAGGGCTCATCCAGTTCTGGTCTGTCTATTTAGTGACAGGGCAGTGAAACAAATGCCTCCCCACACCGATTAGCTGATACAAATATGGGCTGTTGCTGGCTGTGACTGTATTTTAAGTAACTATTTGTAATGAAGCATGGAACTATTTTCATGAGGGATAAAAACTTACTGTTCAGTTAGGAACGCGTTTTGTACTCCGCTGTTCCTGTAACATGCTATTACTTCTGCTCTGGGCAGGTTTTCTGAGTACTACATTTGCTGCTTCTATTTTCATTTCTGCTTTTGACAGTAAGTTGCATTTCCTGTGCTGTTTGGATTATTTTTGTGTCAGGATACTGACATTGAAGTCACGCTCTAGAGAGCAAGCAAGATCCACCTCTCAGAGATTCCAGGAGTTTATTTGAAAAACTCACATGTAAATTCACCAATGTATTAAACGCACATGACATAGTCTTACATTAACTTATATTAATTGTAACTAAGTGTAACAGACTTTATAAAAATAGTTTAAATATTGTGTTTGAATCTAGACAGTGACAACTTGTGATTACACTGTGTATCCTGGGAGATTGCTTATTACAAGTTCACTGATGTCTTTGTATTGACTAGAAACATGTAGTTCTTCCAGAAAATCATCATCTTTGTCTGACATACCATTTTCCACATCACTGAGCTCAAGATCAGACAAGTTACATGGCAAGTAGGAGCACCCTTGAGTTATTGACTGGCTTTTTTCTGCAGTGGTCTGCCCCTTTCCTATATTCAGGTCAGTATCAGAGCTAACTCGTTTGCTTCTCAGTGTAGACACTTGTTTAATATCCCGACCAACTTGATTCTCTTCCCCACTGATCTGGTGGGCTTCCTGCTCTTCATCCAGGAACCCTGCCCGGACGGAGGCATCATGAAGTAAATCAACCGATTCACCACTAGTTCTGCTGCTGCTTTTTAAGCCATGGCTTCTCTTCAAAGAGTGGACTGGTGATGAAGCTGAATGCGCTGGCAAAAGATCTGACACACTTTCAGCTCTTTGACTTGCTTTTGAAACTCTGGATCTGTTGGATTCCAGCTCTGTATCTGACCAAGGGCGCTTTGGGCTTTCAAGCCAGAGAGGTTCAGGACTGCTGTCAAGAGCTTCCAACTCTCTGCCCGTACAATCAGCACTGGTGAAATCTTCTGAGTAAACTGTGTTGTCAGGACTAGCCACAAAGTCATCCGAGTATTGGAATTCAGAGCTCTTTCCAACGCTCCTCCTGGGGCTTTGCTTGTGATCGCTTACAACAGAAGTATCATCGTGCTCCCTGATTTTATGATGGATTAAGTGCATTGCAACCACATTATCATTGCTTCCTTTTGTGTTAGCATCTGATTTGAAAGCTGCTGGGACCTGGACTTTCAAATCCTTTTCCTTGTGAGCAGACTTTAATACACTTTCCTCCACTAAGGAGGCTGCTGTTACTTTGCATGGATGTTCCCTGCTTGCAATCCCACTGTTCCTCAACAAACTTTCAAGAACCTCTTTCTGAAGGTCAGGGGAAACACCTGTACTGGCAATGTACTCCTTGAGAGCACTGTTCTGTAATGAAGTCCCACCAGTTTCATCAACTTCACCATTCTGCTTTGAACCGTCTCCCTTGCTACACTGCCTATCACAAACCACGTGCTTTTCGGCGTGTTTGAGCAGCCTTCTTTTGGACAAAGGACTTCTCTTCTTCAGCATCTCCATCTGCTTTTTTCTGTACTGCTCTCTCCTTTCAAGCACTATCAGCTTCTCAGGATTGGTTTGCTGCAGCCGTAGCCTCAGCGTGTTTGTCAGCCCATACAACAGTTTCCTTCTGGGAGGTCTGTTCCCCTTAGTCTTGCTGCAGTTTCTTTCAGATCCCGTCTCTCCCTGGGGTGCAGCTTTCTTAGATCCTTTCCCAACCCGAGAAGGGCTACCTGGTAAGGCATCCTCCTGCTGGCCTTGCTTGAATCGAGGGCTGGCAGCTCCACTGTTCCCACTTGGCCTCACAGGCACCTCTGCAGGCTTGAGGGCAGGGGAGCGGCTGGGGCTGGGGGGCAACGGATCCACGCCACCACCCCTGGGGGCCTGGTAGAGCCAGGCCAGATGGGGATGGACATCAGCAGGCGCAGCACAGCGGGCGAGCAGCGACACCTCTGCCAGCAAGGTGCTGAGCAGCGGCAGCTGCCCCAGGGCGCCGTGGAGCTGCTGAAGGCTGCTGGGGTGTAGCAAGGAAGGCCCAGCGCCGGGTCGCGGAGGGCTCTGGGCCTCGCCTTGCTCCTGCGGGCTGCCCACCACGACACGCCCCCAGCGCCCCGTGGCTGCTGCAGGCGGCAGACGAGGCTCAGCCGGCTCCCGGCTGTAATACAGCACGGGAGGGCAGATGACGTTGCTCTCTTCCTCCTCGCTTCCCTCACCTTCCTCCCCCTCCTCTTCCTCCTCACCCCCCGGCTCGGGCGAGGCAGGCGGCGGCGCGGCGGGGCCCGGCTCCTCCCCGACCTCCAAGCTG